>JAUJYS010005003.1:0-11406 GCA_033995665.1 Melogona broelemanni
CCCTCTACTCCCCACCCCCATCTCCTTTCACTCACACTTACTACCCCCACCATACACACACACCCCAACAGTATGTGTTTGCTCCATTCACCCTCAACTTCATTACCGCCATTACTTTCCATCTCCCCCCTACCATTATGATACCTTGGCCGCCCGACCCCACCACCCCACATTCCTATAATAGCGCCACTTTTAGTGCCTGTGTTGTACGGGTCCGATCCACTGCAGCCATCCCGGGTACTACTACCGAATGCCAATTGGTGTGGTCACCTCACCCCACCCCCACGTGCGCGGGGATTGGTAATTTTTGACTGGTTGCTCTTTTTTTGCGTGTCACTCGATTTTTTATTGACGGGGTAATACTAATTTTATTGAAGCCAGCGCGTCTTCGGGTTACACGGTTTGGTCTCGCCTATCTCGCGACACGATTCCATTTTCTGGTGTCATCTACGGAACAAGAAAGTCAATTATACCGCTCATTATGCTAATTATCAAATTTCTTATCCGCGAATTTAATTATTCGTCTCCCAATGGTGCCGCCCTGGGCGTTGTCAGGGGCGCATGACTGTCACCGGCGTCGTAAAAAGGGCCACTCCCTACCTATATGAAATATCGTTCGAAATAACCGCGCTCTTCTAATATGTTTATTTATTTTCTAAATTATTGTTGCGATGATCTAACTTGAATTTTATTATTAATCCATTGAGTAAAGTGAGTAAGCCTGACACTCGAAAATTAGAATACGGTCGCCGTTATGCGAGAGCCGGCCTAGGTCGATCGATCTCCCGGCACTGTTTTTACGACGCTTTTTTCAATTGATTCTTAATTACAATTTTATGACTCAATTAATTTGAGTTGATGCCGAAACACGCTATGTCGGTAATGTTTCACCGCGTGTGTAGGAGGCGCGCGATATAATAATACACGGGGAAATAAATATATCTACATAAAATGCTGCCGGGTTTGGTGCCCCTAATGAATAGCGTTGATGTGAACTTGGGCATCGACCATCAATTACACGGATCGTAAATTTCGATATCTACCGTCGGATCATTTTTTTTATTGTGGGCGCAAATTCGAAATTTGCATGGATGGTACGCGCTCACGTGTAATATAGCCGTACCGTTTTATGCATCTGCTTGGCCAATTTTACAATACGCACGTGCGTACATACCAATTTTTTTTATTTTTTATTTCGTTCTCTGGTGGCCACAACTACTACTGGATAAGCATTTCGAGTTTATGGCTTTAGTAGAATGTCCATATGATAAAGGGCGCTTCGTCCAGTAGAACGTTTGGCGTTTGCTAGGTGGTTAGGTCGGGGTCGCATTTTGTTTTATTTTCATTTTTTTTCGCTGAACCTGTGTCATTAAAAAAACGGGCTCGGTTTAGTTGTTTTTCATTATTCGAAGGCATCATCGGAATGCGGGATTTTCCCTCCTTCAGATGGCTGACGATCCGTCTGGCCGGGTGTTTTCCTTCCGCGTCTGACCCGAGTTGGCAATTCACGATTTCGGAAAATTCTACCCCGTACTCTCACACGCACGTTCGACAACGTTATACGACCGGAAAGTTGTCAGCGGTCAGGCGTACAGGGGATAAAATTACGGCTTTTCAATTTGAAGCTTCCGAATTTCGACGTTTATGGATGATGTAGTACTTAACGGGGTAATTATTGGGGTCCCGTTTAGTGGTGGTGGTGGTGGCGGCCCTCGGTAATGAGGCAAACTCCCCTCAATAAAAGTTTACCGGCCGTCTGTCTGTGCTAGTCAGCCTTAACGCCCGTCCCGCTGAACGAAATCCCCGCAAAATTCGCTTTTCTGCCGTTGACGCTCTCACCTTTATCGGGGACATAATTTGGCTAGGACAATTTTATAAATTCCTCGATACCGTTATACCTGCCACCCTTTGCTTCCAACCTGGAAGAAAACTAATAAACTACGGACTAGTGTAGAGACGTGGGCTTAACCGCGGAGTCATCCCTATCTATACCAGTGCCGCCGCCATCACCACACCCCTCCCTTCGTCCTCGTTTAATGGCGTCAGTTTCATTGCTCGAGACGTGCACATCAACGCCCAAACGACGAACACAAAATCTCCCCTTCTTTCTCCCTCCTCCCCTCCCCTCCTCCACACACGCCAGTTGTATACTCGAGTAACCCGCTCACGGACGCCATTGGCCGCATCGCCGTTGCAAATGGCGCGGATGGAAGAAAAACCACGCGAGCCGCAGCGCGGCTCGCAAGGTAACCGCGGCGTATATATGGCCTTTTTTGATGCGGGGGCTAGCGGCCATCTTTGTTTTTCGGGGGTACGCGGCAGGTTGTATATGGGTGTACCTGCGCCATGGTGGGGGGGGGGTGGCCGTGATTTTTTTTTATTGCAGTTTCGGAGTCTGCGCTCATCGATCTTCGTTCTCCCCTCCTTGGTTTCACGCCGGGCGAGGCGACAGTATTTTTTTCTCCCCTCGACGGTTGCCGTGGAGCGGGCGGCGGTTGGCGACGATAGAAGCGGCATGGGCGAGAGAGATTAGCGGGGAGGTTGGGAATCTCGTTGGAAATGGGCGAATAGAGTGTGAAGCTGGGAAATCTATCGGTTGATAAGAAACTATAGCCAAGATAAATTGTCATTGAGAAAAAGCTTAGCCAACAAAGCGTTGCACCCGGTATACCGTGTTATATGGGCGATACATTCTCAACTTGCGCGGGTTAATCAATAACTGAAAATGAGATCGTATAAAAATTAAAATATATTATTCGAACCAATAGGGTGTCGCATTCGACATTAAAAATTCGATAAAAATGTTCTAATAATTTTTTGATGGCAAAATGGATAGCATTTTACTATTTTTAGTGTGGTTATCTGAATGGCGACATTTTATAACCCAACGGTAATATCGACGGTGACCTTCAGTCGCCCGCACTAGTCCAGAATATACACCCTGTATATTTGTGTGGCGGCGCGCGCTCTCGATGCAAATTTAATTATCCGCTGTCTTGTGATCGTTGACAGAGACTCACATTCAGTGGGGGTCTCCGATTTCGGACACCGGCTTACGTAGCGATAAAATTGCGAGCCCGATCCCTATCTCTGGCGCGCGCCTATAAAGATGTGAGAGGATGCGATCGATTTTAATTGATTAATTTATGAGGCGTACTTGTTCATACTGCAAATATTTGTCGGTTCAATGTTTGTGGTTATTAACAATAGCTTGACTATCTGGTAGCTGCTTTTCGCCGTTGTTAATTAATTACGAAACGTTTTACATAGTTTCGGTCAAGTGTATAAGGAAATTATAAGCTATACATTGTAGAGTATGCCCTGTTTTATTGGTATGGGCAAAGCTGGCTAGCATTTTTTTTTTTTCAGGAACTTATTTTTATTTATTTTTTTTATTATAAAAGATTAAAGAATCATGTTAATTTTACTTGCTCATTGTTTTCGCTGTCCTATTTTAAATCCTCGAACAATGAAAGTAAACTCTGTTTTCAAATTAAAGAAATCAAAAAGCCTCCATAAACTACAATGTTTTAATATATTTGAATTACGAATGCTTGGTAACCTAATTATGCAGCAGCAGATTTTTTTAAAAGTTTAATTTTGAGTTTATTTTTCTTTCTTCCCTTTGTTTAATTAATCTAAGCTTTATATTTTTTTTTTTTTTTTTTTTTTAATGTTCTTTGTATTTGATTAAGCACAAAAACACTTTGCATGATTGCAAAATAAGAAAAATAATCCAACTAACTGCATTTCTCGTTGTTATTATGCTAGCATACCATACTTGCGTCATCACTAACATCTGTGCTGTAAATTTCTACTTACATGTAAATTTCCTGACGTAGGCAGAAATCTCTTTTGAATCTGCATTTAATGGATTTCGTTAGAAGTGGAAAAAAATACATTAAGTTTAAATATAATAAAAAAATAAGTCAAAATACTTAAGAATAAGTAATATTAGAATAAGCCCTTTACCTTTAGGAAGACCTGCTGGAGGAATTAAGAACTCAACTGTATTAGTCGATAAACAGTGAATGAAAGATTGATTATTTGCCGTAATTTTATTTTATTAAATGCATAAAATCATTTAAAAAGGTGAAAGACAAATGCATGCGACGCAGTAAAGAATAGATTGGAATGCTGATACAAGTTCTGAAAATATAAAAATTGCTGGAGATATGTTGTCAGGTCGCCAGTCAGCATTTTCGACTGTATGAGTCAACCACTCGGCCTTGTTGAAAGTTTGCTTGCAGCTAGCTCGCTGCTGGCTCGGCAAACTCGCCTTATTTTGCGACCAACTGTATCGATCGGTTTTACAGGGTGTCAACATTTTTACGATCGCATTTGCGTGTGGCAGGCCAGTGTCGGTTCAAGAAATGGCGCGGCTGTGTTACGTCTCGCAGTGTGCGCTCTCGCAGTTGCAAGACCGGGAGAACAGAAGTGGAACAACGGCCTGGGCCTGCGCGGGTGTCCCGGCGTCGATCGATAAAATGGAACGTGCAGTTTTTGGCTGTGACGCGCGTCCTCGCTTGCCTAATATGTGAGAGATAGCCGAAATGTGCGAGATCGGAAAAGCTAGATTTTTGCGGCTAGATTCGAGGCTAGATTTTCAAGTTCGTGATTAAGAAGGCGGCGGCGCTGAGGAAAGGATGGCCATGTAGAGACTGGGCGAGATACTTGGAGGAGAGTATTTGCCAAGCGCATGCATGCCAATGACGCGAATAGACTGATAGGCGTGGCTTCAAAAGCGGCCAAATGCTATCCTGGGGTACCAGATCGTTTCAAGAGTAGTTACAACATCGCTCTATGGCCTAAAACTTTGCTAATTTTTATTTTATTTTTTTAAAGACAAGGTTTTGTGAGTGATATAATGTTTTCTCTGTATAAATTGCCAGTCAAATTAATAGAACGTCACAGATCTTCAGTACCGAGTTTGATGATTTATCATAGTTCGGTGTGTTCAAAAATTGCCATTCTGTAACGCCTTTATATTGAGGTCGGCGAACCAGCATACTCTAGCTGTCTATATACGTCAATGATATTCTCTGGTTTCTGCGTTTATCCTTAAACTGCGCATGCATGATGATTGCGAGATAAAATATCGCGAAGGTCAAAAACCAGCTTCACTTATTCCTCGTTCAACTGGAAGGGCTATTAGGCCACTGAATTCGAAATTGAAATTAGCTTGGTTAAAATAATATCCAAGTTTTTATTTGTATAATCGTTTTTCTTAAATAATTCTCTCAAGTCTTATAAAATCATTAAATAATTATATTAAGTTGTACGACCGTCTAGCCCAGTCGGTAATACTTCCGACTGCGGTGCGGACGGTCCCGGGCTCGAATCTTGAAGAAAGTCTTGTTTATTCGAGCCTGGGGTACTGGCGTCACCCCTGAGCTTGGTCAGAGACATTACAAAGCTTAGGGGTGAAGGCAGCCTGTCTATACCAGCTGACATTTCTCTTCCCTTCCTTTCCCTTCCCTGTCCCTCATATATTGCCATAGCGACACGAGGGGAATAAATTCTGTTGATTAGCACTACAGTGATTGGGGAAAAAAAGTCGTTACTATTGCGTTCCTTTCCTTCAAAACAACAAATTTAAGTGAGTATTTGAATTTTTAAAGTAGTCAATATGTAAATGCTGTAAGTAGTAGCTGATTGTTTGTGGACGCTGCGGTTTATCACCAGCGCCATAGGACAAACCACGCCAAATTCCATTTCGCCGCTTGGAGCGCTTAATGTGCGTTAGTTTTAAAAAAAAAATTGTGTGAATTCACTGAATTGCAGAATCTGTGCTGCGAAACAAATTATTTTCTGGAACGCCACCAGAGGGCACACGTATGAGAATTTGAGTTGTCTCGCTATGCCAATTCCGGTCGAATTTGTTCCAATCACATTAGTCCTATGGGTTATGTAATTGGACCCTCTAGCGTGGCCACTACCTTCCCCATTTAATTTGGAAATTTCGCTGTATCGATTGCAATTAGTGTATAGATCCTGTAAGCAAGAACCCGCGTTGCGATTAAATTTAATTGTGCATGTACTACAGCAGTACGTAGTCTACGATTATTTTTTTTTTTTTTTTTTTTTTGTGCATGCTGGCGGAACTCTGTAATTGCGCATGTGATTAGTCATGCATAAATATTCACCCAAACACGTTTGCTTTTCACACCGTACAGGTTTGTAAGAGCTTTGTGTGCTACCGCCCGATTGGCCCTTGGCCTACTTGTGGGTATACGGGATAAAAAAAAATCGGCACCAGCCGATACCTAGAAATCCTAAGAGTCTAAGCCAAGACGAGCACCGAGAAGAATTTACAAAATTTCTGTCGAACTCGAAATGACGTCAGGAAGGAAAATAAAATAAAATGGATTCTTGTCAAACTCCCCTACCGATTTAATCATAGTCTTCATTTCGTTTTTGAAATAACGGCCTCCATTGCCACTCACTCTCACTTCACATGGATTCATTAAATAGCGATTTAAGCGAACACGTGTAATTTAATTTATTTGAAACACAAACCAATTTAAATAAAGTTAAACGATATCTTCGCTAGTCTCCTCGAAATCCTGTTTAAATGTTTTGCTTATAACGACTGATTACGCCGTATTTGCGAGTAAAGATGACAATTTACGTTCCGGAAAATTTAAATCGAGAATTATTAGCCATGATTGGTTAAAAAACAAATCTGTAACGATTTCATAAATTAACGTGGGCATCGACGCAAACCATTTTTAAATCTTTTGCGCGAGATAGCATTTTTTAAAATCACATAATCGTGATTGGCGTGAAGTTTTCCTGTGAAAATTTTAAGAAAAGCAACAGTAACTTCCTTTGATCGGCTTAAATTATAATTTCCTCA
The DNA here is from genome assembly GCA_033995665.1 of Melogona broelemanni. Lineage (NCBI taxonomy): Eukaryota > Metazoa > Arthropoda > Diplopoda > Chordeumatida > Chordeumatidae > Melogona > Melogona broelemanni. The sequence goes on from JAUJYS010005003.1 coordinate 6,860, forward strand.
TTATGCTGTAATGTCCTGTCACAAGATGGCGTTACGTCTTAACCAAATACAGGGTATCAATTTTTGCATTCAACGAAGTAATTTACATTTCCAATAGGAGGGACAACTAATGGTATAAAACAACATACATACATAGTACTGTCAATTATTCGTCAAATCAACAGTCAATGCTTGTTATCGTCAATATCAAGATTCGACAGTTTGGATGAAGAACACGTTATTTTGACGGAAGGTTACAATGTTCATGACGTACATATTCGTACATAACATAGTTACTTTATGTCACTTTATGTTTTATGGAAAGCCTTTTCTTCCTCGTAAAAAAACACGAAGAACACGTGTTTTTCGCAAACTGTCAGAAATTGCAAATAAAAATAACGCGACCACCAGCATTGGCAATCGAAACCAAGAAGCTTGCAAAGTGACACCGTATGCGTCAATGCACCTAAACTGTACCAGTATTCCCAATGACCCGTGCATTCGAAATTGTCAGGCTTACTGAAGTATCGGTACTGGGAAAATCAGTGACGTGTACGGGGGAAAAAAATCTGAGCATGCAAATTAGTCCCTTCGTACGAGTGTGTGTTTTTGCATACAAAGTAAGCGCGCGCCAGTTTTTAATTGCTATTGGCGAAAAGGTTGTTGCCCTTTATGGTGTGTGTGACATCTGCGACAGTTGCCGCCAGCACTGTGATTTCTTGCCGTAACGAGGTCGCCTGTTACTGCATTCCCAATATCTGTTGTGGTGTGTCTTTGCTAGTGTTGAGTGCGTTCCTTTTAAAAAAATAAAAAAGTTCCCGTTCCTCCCATGACAAAAGGAATCACTTTCAGTTCCTGTATAAATTAAAAGGAACCTGGCCATTCTTAGTTCCTTTCCAAAAGGATCATGAAACGGTTCCGTTCCTTCGATTAAAAAATATTTTAAATAGATGCTGAATGGTGTGATGTTCACGCAAAAAAAAAGGAACTACATCGTTCCTCACATTCCTTCCTAGGAAGAGGAACCAAGGTTTTCCTAAGTCCTTCAAAAAAGGAACAAAGCGTACAAAGCGTGCCACATCCCCGCTATTTTTTAAAATAAAATAATCCTATTTAACTTTTGATTAAAGTTCATTAGAGCCATTCATTCTAAACCGCGTTGTAGTGCTCAAATATAAGCTTGCAAGTTTTACTTCAAGATTAAAGCGAAATTAAATAGAACGGTAATGAGGGAAATCCCTATAGGCGATGGCGCCGCCGCGTATAAAGAGCATGAACAATTTAAGTTAAATCTATCTCAATCGTGCTTTTTTATGTAATCATTTTAGTTTGGTAAACGCATTGGAAAATCCAAAAATTGCAATAACCTTTTTTTTGGCAGTCGTGTACGCGCAAAAACATTTTTGCAATGTTTGTGCCAAAAACATTATTTGCTCTCAAAATCAAATGTCTGAATGCTCTGTACAACTGTAAGCAAGGAATAAATTGATTTGGGTGTGTATGTATTCTATATATTTTTTTTTCACAACTTCACAGTCCGGGAATGTCTGGAAATGTCAAATACTCGATGCGTAGACATTAAAAAAAATAAAAATAAATAAATCTCTACAAGAAAAACGATGAAATTCAAGACAGACTGAGGCTCAATAAAAACGACTGAGTTGGCGAGATTCAAAGCTCGTAGCAGAAAAATTACAACATACCTTTGCAAAATATTTTATCTTTTTTATATACCGGTACCTTTTTTATATGCGGCCTGGAGCCGGAGCAGGACAGGAGCGGAGGAGAGACCTCGGGCAACTGTCCGCTGCGGGGGTCGCCCGGCCATCCGGAGGGAGGTGGCGGACAATGAACAAAAACATACGGTACCCTTATTAACCCTTTACTTACCGCACGGAGTAAAAAAAATACTAAAAATAATTTAGAAATATTTGGTCCACTGTTTCGAACGTTGTAGGGTTATTTCGCTTGCACAGCGACATTATTTGCAAATAAAAGGCCTGTTCTATTTTTTATTTGTTCTTTGAGTTACACCAACTCAGTCGTCTTCACCCCAGTCTGTCCTGGGTTTCATCGTGTTTCTTGGTGCTTTCATCCAGTCGACACTTCGTAACCGAATGATGCTAAGGCTCGTGCTTGTGATGATTCGTGGTAGATTTCTGTGCAGCCATTTCGCGAAAATAAACTTATATTTGAACATTCGAAGTCATTGTCGTGGTTTGATCAAGATCAACAAATGAAGCCTAGGATAAACTGGGAGTTAAGACGACTTGAGTTGTTGGCGAGTCTCAAAAAGCACTTTCGTTGATCTTGATTTTTCATTCCATTACATTTTGTAACTGCACATTGATCTGCTTCTGGAATGATAAGGCCCATGCTTGTGATCACACGTGGTGGATTTACGTACAACTCGCGTTGATAGCGATGCTTGACGAATGACGTCAGACATAGCTTCATATTTAGCTTCTTATACACGTATAACTCTAAAGTTATATATTCAAGTAAATTATGAAAATCCTTGTATCTTTTTACATGACAAAAACAATTTCTTTCCTTCCAAATTCACTTTTCATTTTTGAATCGTTTAAACTAGTCGTTTTAATTAAAGCTGCCTCGTATTTTATTTTTTTCCCGCCAAAAAAACGTCACGTATGTATGTGTTCGCCTAGTCACTCGGGACAACATAAACCGCTTGTCTCGACCGCTTAACGTAATTACGTAAACGGAATTTATTAGTCGCCTACTAGCTCAAAGAAAGTCCAGAGTTCAAAGAAAAAGTCCAACATCGACATACGCCAGCTTTCGGTGTGTGTGCGAGCTGTGATGCCGGGCGACACTGGAACGACCGGCATCTTTTTTGATGAGGATGCATGCATGTAATTTGCCAATTGCCAGAGAGAGGGTTGGCCGTCGGGCGGCGTCAGACGCGCGCCGGGCAAGCATGCGTGTAGGCTTAGCGAATTTTTGACACGCCACTAAAGTATGTGCTAGTAATCAACCGAATGAAGCTCGTACCATCGTATATACAAATTTCTCTTAAGCTTCCGCGTGCATGCCTGTAGATTAACTTTCTTTTAAATTACCGCGCAAATCGAAAAAAAAAAAAAAAAAAATCGCCAGCAAACGCTGCATTCTATATTCTATTAGCTACGGGAGATTACTCGCGTTAGCATCAGCCTCATCCAGACATCATTCTGAATTTTCCGAACAATTTGTGTTGCAAGTTATAGAAATACCACAGTACTAGCAAAGTGGCGAGCAGTTTCTTCCCGCTTCGACTAGATGGCGCTGCTACTAAAATTTAACTCATTCGATTAACGAAGGGTTTGCTGTATTGCCCGGACTATCGCCTTAAATTTGAATCCGAGCATAACAATACGTTCGAATTAATTATCGTTATTTTCGGTTTGCCATAATTTATATTTCTGCTCTGGTTTGGTTTGGTTGGAAAAAAATCTGATGTTATGTCTCCACGAAGAATTATTCTCCCATTGTAATTTCATGGATTCCAATGACGATAGAAAAATGTCTTAAATTATTCGCTAGATATTCGCGGTTTGCCATAATTTATATTTCTGTTCTGGTTTGGTCTGGTTGGAAAAAAATCTGATGTTATGTCTCCACGAAGAATTATTCTCCCATTCTCCCATTGACGATAAAAAATGTCTTAAATTATTCGCTATATATTTTAATCAATGTCGCCAAAATTAAAGAAAACCGATTCTCATATGACGAGTCTTTGTTTTGGCGCATTACCCTGATTTCGGGTTCAATGAATACAGCGGCTGATTCAATGTATACATGTACTGTTTGTAAATTTCTCTTGGCAGGCAGGCTTGGCTTACTTATTCTGTGCGCGGTAATTACTCGACGCGTTGCTATAGTGCGCATGCGCAATGACCGGGCGCGCATATTTACAATCGTAACCGAACACCCCTTTTCTTTCTCGCTACAATGTCCGTAATCTATAGAGTAGCGACAAATTTATACCGCTATAAATGCTGAATTTATATGGTGTTGCGTTTCATGACACTATCAAGTGAAGGGAAATCAGCCCGTCCCATATATCTGTGAAACATGCATATGCATATTGCGTAGATACTTATGCATGTGCGCTCGATAACACGGTAGCCATTAGGTTAGCGATTATCAGACTCTTCTATGTACGGTGGGTGAGAGTGGCTTATTAAAATGTGCAAAATAATTGGATATTTGTTTATTAATTCAAAGATTTATTCAATTTAAATAATTTCTCGTGAAATATTCGCTCCCAAGGTTGAGGCGACAGCAACTCATTCGGTATTTTTGTTTCAGTCAGTCAGTGATACAACAAGTTCAAAGCAAATAATCCCTAAATTAGATTTTTTTCAATACCATTGTTTTACATTGTTAAATATTTTCCAAGGTTTCGCGACCGTTTGAAGAAAACAATGTTCTTAGAAATACTCTGTAATTTATATTTATTAAAAATATGTGTCCTATATTTCCTTGATCCTTAATTGAGGCGAAAATGTCGCATCGATTTTTTTTTTTTTTTTTTTTTTAAAATTCACCGTAGCGCCTAGTGC
>JAUJYS010005004.1:0-11404 GCA_033995665.1 Melogona broelemanni
CCCACTATAACAACATTTTCGGGGTAAATTATCGCCCGGGGCGACGCTTTTCTATCCCGGCCACTAAATACGAGCTTCTGCCATCACCGTATTGAACGATTGTTGTTGTTTTCTGTTGCCTATGCAGCACGACTGTCTTGGAAATTCGCCAGTGGAGATCAGTGTTTAGTAGGAACGAAACGGAAAATTTCTGTCCTAGGAACTGGTTCATTCTGGAACGCCTTGGTTCCTTTTTATTTCTGTAGGAACTGGAACGGAAACTGATTCCTATTTTCATGAACTGGAACATGGGTTCCTCTTCTGTATACAGTGTTCCTTTTGCCATAACCTTCAATTTTATAAGAGTACAGTTTGTACAATTGCCCAAAATGTGTTTACGGCAAAATATTTTTACAGCATCACACCGAATTTTTTTTTTCAAATCACCGTAGTGCCTAGTGCACTACAGGATTACTTAACCCTCGTGTCTCTATGGAGATATGTGAGGGGCAGGGAAGGGAAGGGGAGGGAAATGGCAGCTGGATCCTGCAGTCTGGCTATTCCAGCTGCATCCCTCATCCCTTCCCTTCCCTGCCCATCACATATCTCCTAAGAGACACGAGGATACAGTATTCCTGTAGTGCACTAGGCGCTACGGTGAATTATAAAAAATAAAAAAATAGACAGGTTGCAGGATCCACCCATAAGCTCTGGACTCCCTAAAGAAGCTCAGGGGTGACGCCAGTACCCCAGGCTAACGAATAAACGAGAGCCTGCGCCGGGAATTGAATCCGGGGCCGTCCGCTTCGTAGGATGTTGTCATACCCACTGAGCAATCGGTATGTGCTAAATTGCTAAATATTTTTATCTGTGTCAACAAATCATTATATGTCCTTTAAAAAAAAAAAAAAAAAATTCCAGCAAATTTCCATTTAATGTCATCATAAACGTAATAAAAAAATATTATTTTCAATTTTTTTGACATCCGTAGATTTAATTTTTGAACTTTGCTAAACCACTCTTCCATTAACCACTACATATAGATTTAAAGAAAAATTAAGTGTAAGGATCAAACCTTCGGGATTCGAACCCTTATTCCCCAGAGCTCCAATCAACTAAGCCACGACGTGCATTTGTCGTATTGGACCACTGATGTCTAGCGTCATCGATCGTTGATGCCATTTTCCCTTCCTCCTAAAAGAATTCCGTTGTTTATTTCCCCTCACCCCACTATCCAATTAATGCCCCGTTTCCAAAACCGGGTTTCTTTGGAGCCCCGGCCCCGTCGCTTTGGCTTCGATCGTTAACCATTATTGTCCGACGATAATTATCTCGCTAGTACCGCTTTATTACGCCTGAAGGTGGCGTTGACAAGTGCACAAGGAGGAGAGAGAGAGAGCAGCAGTAGCAACAACAACTAACAAAAAAATGGGCCACACCAGTGTTTTTTTTTTCCTTGTCCTTTTTTTGTTGAGGGGTGGCCGCCGTTAAGTCAAAAGCGTTTTAATGAGCGAATCGCATGTCGGTGGCAGTATTTTTTTTATATTCTTCGTTCCGCGAAAAAAAACCTCGCCTGTGTAGAAACACCCTTCGGGCACCAGGGGGCGTGGGAGTAGAGGTGGGCGGGGTCCCTAACGTTTACTCTGGCCTGCGGATGGTGGTGGTGGGGTGGGGTGGAGGAAGGGGTGCGTCATTCCATACACAACCGACTCACGACACGCAACGAGTGACGAGCGGTGTGGTGCGTTCGTCACCACGAAACGCCGTCACGATTTTTCACCGCAGCGCGGCGCGCCCATGAATAATTAAATTATTCAATCATCGCCCGTTGTACATTTTTGATGCACCCTGCAATTCTGGTCAAAAGGAGAGGGACACGTCAGTTTACATTAGGGAATTCTATTGGCGGTTTCGAGGCTGTTGAAATCGGAATTGTAAACTGAAATTTAATTATTCATTGATGCGTTACTAATAATTTATTTTTCGTCTAAAACGCTCGTCCTAGCGTATATCCTAGTTTGCGTATCTATTTAATTAACCAAAAATTAGATAGCTTACCATAATTTATATGTAATTATCCAGTTGAAAGTTTTTGTCAATAAATAAAGGAGGAGGTCTGATCTCCAATCCTGATATCAGGTAAAAAAAAATCCTCGTTTATAGTAAAATCTATTATACTTTTTATTTTTTTTTATTAGAAAATTCCCCTGATTAGAGTGAATATCACTGCAGGGCGTTTTGTACCCCTCGTGTCGCTAAGTGAGGCGCACATTATCACCAGTACCCCGAAATCGAATAAACGCGAATGCCCGTGCCGGGAATCGAACCCAGAATCGCTGTGCCGCAGGTGTTCGCAATTCCAACTTGATTACGACGGGATCGAATGAACCAGAGTTAATAGTGGTGAAAATGTTTTTTTTCTTCATTTATTGTTGAAGCATCACAACATCCTGCAATGATGTTCGCATGTTGGTCATCTTTAATATGTTCAATGTGCTATGAAATTGACAAAAAATTTAGTGACGTCCTGTTATTTATTCCACAGGCGTAAAAACTGCACAAGCGATTTGTGCGTCGAGTTCCAAGAAACCACTGCTTCACGCGACCAATTCAAAGGAACCATAACATGATCTACAATGACGGCACCAGCTATTGATTACCGGTAAGTCCATGTTTCCTTTGTGCTGATTTCGACTCGTTTTCAGTCGATGTTGCTTTTTTTTTGTTTTTTCTATCGTCCAGACAAAAACGATAAGCGCGGTTTCCCCGTCAGTCAAACTTCCCCTTTTGTTCACACGTAGACTCCACCACCCCAGTTCCCTTTAATATGTGTCCCTACTTCCCTCGAAATCGGGTTTGTCCCAGGCGGGCCATCGAGCTTCCACCATCCTCTGGTCTGTCGACGAACCACACCTTGATGCATTGACATTTTTCCAGCCAATAGTGTGCTGCGGGGAGACCTACCTACAGGCTATCGTTTATTCGATCCTGTGGTACTGATAAAAATGTGCTCATCGCGTATTGCCTTAGCAACACGAGGGGTACAGAATCTCGTGTTGTGATATTAAATACACTTCAGTGAGGGAAAGGAATTTTTTTATAAAAAATAGAATAAACGATGTGATAAAACGAAGGATGTTAAAACTTTGTGATTAGAACATCATCGTTTGATCTTCGATGCGCCCCGAACTGTCACAATCAATGTTAAGGCCCATGCTTGTGGTCGGTTGTGTCTTTAGATTTTATAAATAAAAACTTGATTTAATGTTAAAAAAAAACTGTAGCTGATGAATAATATTTTGCCTTTCTATCTGAAATTTGAAATAAATGAAAGTTTATTTGTTATTTATTTAATGATTTAGTCGATTAGCAGTGAGCTAGATTTTGCTACATGTCTCTAGCATGCACCACGAGTCTTGTAGCGCCACCTACACCGTATCCTACTAATATGTTCGCATTGCATAGACACGAAATTTTTATACGCGTACTAAACGCAAAGGCCATTTTTTAGAAGTGTGTGGGTGTATTGCGTGCGCTGAATTTTCTAGGAAAAGCATAGTTTTTTTTTTGTTAGGCCGAGGGCCAGGCAACCTTTTCCCTCGATGGGCCGCGTAATGAAATTATTATGAGCGTGCCGAGGATACACGTGGCATGGCTGTTATTTTCCTCTTTTTTATGTTAGCGTAGGTACGCGATGCGAAAAATCAGAACAGACATGCCGTTTCGTATAAAAAATGATTAATCACGTACATTATTTGCGCAAACGAATGCCTATTTACGACGAGAACATTAGTATGATGCGCCCGAGCGTGACTTGATTAAGAGTCGTGAGTGCCCGCGCCGCAACTGTCACTTTAGACCAACGTTTTAATTGAACTGTTAGACGTGTAGGGGGAAAAAACGTCTAATGGGAATGTTGTTTCCAGGAAAGCGAATGGATGAAATACTGGGTAAGCCACGATCTATTGATTCTAATAATAAATATCATGGACAATTAAATTACTAAAAAAAGAGGATTGCGTGGGTATTCGACAACACAAGAGGCTTGATTCTTTTTGTATTCACAAGAGTTTTGCCAGACGTTCGTATTCTTCATTTTCTTCGGCGCTGTATCGGAACTTCTTCTTCCACCCGTTTTAACTCATAAAACATCCTATCTCTCTGTCGACTAAGATAGATTTCTATAACATTAGGTTGTTTAGACTCATACTTGCAACCCGTCAATGTTTTATTTTTTCTGTCTTAGTCGTCGTACACCTCTGTTAAATTAGTTCCAACACAAATTTGTTTGGTTAACCGACGAAATTTTAAGAAGGCGGTTGTCAGTAAATAATATAATGAGCGTTTTTAGAGCGCAGCCTGCAAGAACTGACAAAAGTAATTGATGAGTTGCGCGTTTAGTATTAATAATACGCCTAGATTTTTTTTTTCTTCACTCTCACTATCCCCTTCCCCCCTCGATTCGTCTCGCCCATATTTTGAGAGCGTTGGCACACGGCGCGAATGATTAAGCGCCCGGTAAACGATATTTGTCTTCTGGATCTCTCTCGCGTGCACTGTGCACTGCACTCTCGTTCATGCTGGCTCCTTCGCTGATTACGCGCGTTCGCCGCCAGAGGGCGCACTGGCGGATAGGAGTGGTGGCTGAAGGCTCGGCGTCGATTTATCTCACTTGACTGCGGGGGTGGAGAGTTGGGGGCGCCCCCTGCTGAGCGAGAGAGAGAGAGAAGCGCAGCGCGGTGTCACTTTTTTTTCTCGTCCATTTTTCTTAAGTCTTACGGTTCACGGCAGACATTTGTAATTCGCTTGATGGGCTTATGGAAAATGGAGTTGGCCTTTTTGTGAGCAGACAAAACCATGACTGGGTAACCTACTGAGACCCTGCAGTCTTTAGTAAGAACTGTCCTATTTACGTTTTTTATTATGATTTATCGGTGACAATTAAATTTTGCGATCTCGTGTTTTTATGTCAGTTTACTATGTGGTATTTTTTATATATTATTAGGGAACATACTTTCCCATATATGATTATTTCACTAAAATTAGAGTTCTTTGAGAGTTCCCGTTGCTAAAATTAAAAGATACGTCTTGAGTAGAAGATACGCCCTTGATCGTAAACCACTATTTTGATTTCAGTGCCTTTTGAACCTTATCGTAAAGGCGATAAAAATGTTTACTAATTTCAAGTTAATGGGATATAGCTGACTTATATATATTTTTTCACTGGATCTACCATCTGTTACACATTTGTCCATTTATTAGAGATAAAAAGCGGAGTTTTGGTATGTAAAAACGCATTCTACCAAGGCGATCTATCGGGTATCGTTGCTGCCCCTAGTAAGGAGGCAATCACCGATTGATTCTATGCTATGCAGTGAAGCATGAAGTTGTAACTGTCTCACAAAGACCATGCACTAGCAAATTAGCATTTTTCACTTAAATTGCCTAGGGAATTTTTGTAGTAAAGCTATTGTAGGCCAGGATTGTAAATAAACACACACTTTAGTTTGTGTTTATTGACAGTCCGGTTGTTTATCAAGTAACTTAATTTTACAATGGCAAGATATTAAATTTTTTTTTTAAATACCTGACAAACTGCTTTGGCAACGGGGGAGACATTTCAATTAAAAAAAGCCTGCCAAACAATTTTTTAAACAACAGTTACCAATTTGAAAGCAATGCACTTTTTTCTTCCCATCAAAACCCGTTTGATAAGCTAAGTCTGGTTAATACCGACTTCTACATTGTGCGTGCATCGGTTCCCCGTTAAAGTTGCGATCTTTGAAAATTGCTGGCTGGGAACAATACTTTCTAAAAAAAAAGAGGATGGCCCATCGGCGTGGAACCACACGCGACATTGATTTCCACTGGTCCACTCCGTCGAACCCCGCAGTTCCAAATTGGAACCGGGCGCGTCGTCCCGCGTGTCTCTGCGGGTTTGGCGCGCGCCTCTCCCCCAGCGTGCTCGGCGGTTTACGTTGAATCAACTTTCTCATTACGGGTAACTTGAACGAAGGCTTCTTTCAATTAAATTACTTCGGGGCCCCAAACGTTTCTCTTATCTCTCCCTTCTGGTGCCTAAGTGATTGAAATTTACACTCGAAAGAAGTGAGTTTATAACTCGCGTGTGTGTCTGCCGTGTGTGCGAGGCTATTGCGTTAATGGGTAGAGGGGTGGGGGAGGGTTTTGGCGGGAAAACTCACAGTGCTGGTCGCAATTAACGACTCAGGACACGTCGTGGCATGTCTGACTACAAACGTTATGCACAGTAACAAAATGATAAAAGTGTCTTAACCATTGAGCATACGGTATATTAATTGATGCATTTTAAAAAAAAATTAATATATTTAATTACGAGACATTTTCATTTTATTTTTGAATTGGTCATAATCACATGCACACAATTCGTAACAAAATGTCCATATTTTATGTGGTAATAAAAACAAAACCAGCTTCAGCACATGGTGTTTTTGATCATTATGAAGACTAAGCATCTTTATTGGCATGGTTTCAATCAGTTTCGGAAATTGAATTTCCTCAATTTAAATGGATGTTGTCATACCGGATATTATGTCGAATTATATGCCTATAATTCATACTACAAAATAAAAAATAGCATAAATTTTTTTCGTGATCAACATTTTTTTTTTAATATTTAAGAAAACATTCCTAAATCTTAAAATAGTTTCATAATTAATTTTCCCATGCACACTACTGTGAAGATGGGCAATGTCAAAGATGTCTTGAGTCATCTATTGTGACCAAGCACTGTATCAAGACACTCTTCTCGCTTTTTCCTTTCTTGGAGGTACCCCCGGCGCAGTTACACATTGTATGGCACCCGTCGCCAACCCCGAGAATATGAAACCCCTCCCCTTTCCCCGTGCCCGTGAGAAGGTAATTGAAAAATGGAAGAAGAAAAAAAAATACGACCCCGTGTGTGTGCCTAAAATTTGATGGCTGTGCGGAGAATGATCGCTTGGCTTCTGCGCTCGAAAAAATAATGACAAAAGAAAATCTTCTCTCTGTCAGGGAAGAGTTCTCTTGCCCCCCATCCTCAAGCCTCCCACCGATGATAAGAACAAAAATCATTTTTATTATCATATTTTGGTTTTTAATTCGGTTTTATTCCTTTTATGTTTCTGTCAAGTCAACAGTTTCTGCGACAGTATTCGCTCCGCATAACGAGTGGCAAATGCTTTTTTCCCTTGAACTTCCTCATGTTCAATAACGTCACCAGCTGGTAAAGCATTGAAATTCTACGTTGCGGGGTCCGTGTCTCTCTTTTAACAAGACACTCTGGCCAATGCTTGGACAACTTAGTCGACATTAATTGGGGATTTCAAACGCGTCTGCAGCATAACCGAGTTAATAACTCTTGAAAAAAGCATTTTTCTGTTACGAATTCATTTTACTAGCATCACAGGTGTCCGAAATGAAACAAAGTTCTAAGTTGGCGTTTGAATAATCAGTCCAAACGAATGACTACAATGCGCACTGCGCTTTAATTTAACACTAGGTGGCGGTCTTTTCGCCACCTCGTAGGTGACGTCAAATTTAAACTGTCGCTGTTACTTAGGTTAATTTACTGTTAGGTGCGTTAGAAACTGATTTTACTTTTTAATAGGAAATCTCATTGACAAAAATTAAATTTATCGATCACCTAATACTGGATCGATCGAAATTAGTCTGTAGAAAGCCACCGAATTACAAATTACACAGGCATTACACATGCATGTACCTGCATTGTAAGGTTGTAATATTTACAATTACAATTAAAATTTGTACCCGCGAGCAGCCCCTGGTGGGGGGCCTATGGCGGGGGTCTTACCAACTGGTGGTAGATGAGCTTTTTTTATGCAGGCATAACTATTTGGGGTGAGTTTGTATGGAAGAGGGTAACTGTACGTCTTGTTCACGGTCATATAGTTAGTTAAATAGCATTAATCTTGGTCGGGAATTGAACCTGCGATCATGACCATAGTTTATTCATTAAAAATTAGCTCTAGGTTTGTTACCGCATTACCTCGACAGGTGTCGCCCCCCGTCCGCCAGTTTCTACGAAAATTGATTATGTGCGGTGGCGAAAAACGAAAAAAAAACACCTCAGATTGCATGTTGTAAAGGTTCTCTCTCTCTCTCTCTCTCTCTTGGCTCTGTCTGGCAGGATGAATAATACATTTATGGCGCTAAATAAATCATGCCAACAAAGTTGATTACCGGTTATGCGTAACATTCCCAAGTGGTGACTGATCAGGAAATACGAAACTTAGAAGTTCGTGCGCTTCCCCTCCGCCTGAACCAGACAGACGAACGCCGCCGGATACTTTTAGGCCTACTAAATGTGACGTCACCAAGGGCCCGTCACTGAATAGCATCCCTCCCTCTCCTCCTTCCCGCCTTCCCTGTTCGGGGTTCACATACCTACACAAATGACTGCCTGCCTACTACGCGTCCACTTAGAAATATTGTTTTATCTGTAAACAAACTGCTGCTCCGCCACAACGACGACTAGGTAGGGAGGCGCAAATTGGGTAACGAATACGATTTGGCTTTCAAATTGTCGGCACTTGATGCTTGTCGTCGGCCTTGCCTGAAATGACCATTATCAATGTGTGAGGGGCACGTTTGCATTTGTACCATGGTATAAAATACAGAATACTTAGTAAAATATAGTCAACAAGATTCTCTCCGAACCCTAGCACTTCAGTAAAAGAGATGATAAATAAAAAAGGATGATAAATAACTAATATTTTCTTTAAAATTGCAAGAAAACAAGCAAACAAAAAGTCTGTGTATATGCTTAAAAACTAAAAATTATTTTTTTCCGGTTTCTGTGGGCAATATTACCCATTTGTGATTGTTTCCATTACAAAAACAACAAACTGTTAGGGGTTAAATCGATTTTATATCAATGGAAAATAGATTGGTAATTTTGCACCATTAATGCAGTCTGTTTTGCAACAATAAGACATGGGTCGACAAGGATCGACGTGGATCGACGTGGATCCGCTTTATTTTAAATGATTCCGATTTTGTCAGCCGAGAATTACATGTAGCTGCACCTGAGAAAATAACTGGCAACCCCTTTGTGCAAGTGGACACACGAATTAAGTGTCCTCACCTGCTCCTCCGACCCGGGTTCGCGAGATAGAAATGGAGAAAGATAGATGGAAAAGGGGAAGGAGAGAAAGAGAGTGAGCCGGTGGAGCCATTACATTAAGAAAAACAATGATGAAAAGGGATTAGTGAGCGGTATTGATGCGTCCGTGTTGCGTACACAGTATATATACCTTTTACCAAGTATCGAATAGCCCGGGAATAAGGCGGGGTCGATACCGGTTGCTAGATTAGAAAAGAGAGGGAGAAACAAACAAAAGAACGCCATTGCCGTATATAGAGAGAGAACGTCAAGCCTCTGAGTCTGAACAACCGCTTCCGCCAAACCACAAACTAGAGTTCGGCGATATTATTTTTGTTTTCGGGCTTTGGACGAGGTTGAGTCGCAGGTGTAGGCGGCCATTTTGGATTTTGCCTAACCTGACAGCACAGCATGTAGGCGGCTATATTGCTGATTTATAAGCGGCAGGGTTGCCGTGTGGCTTGCTGGTCAGCGTATTATTCTTCTATGTCCGTGATCGCGGGTTCAAAACCTAACCGAGATCTCCCGAAGTTTTCGAACTTGAAAATTCGTACACTGGCCTTCCTTCAGAATTGTAACATTAGTATGTTGTCAGGCACTCGTTAGTGATCTCTATCTAGGTGAGAAGCTTATGCTAGGCCAAATTAACATACCACCTACCTCAGGGATGATAAAACAATGATTTATAAGCGGCAAGCCAAGCGGCAGGGTTGATAAAACAATGAATATAGTAGTTGTGGTAAAAATAGGACATCATCCGTGACTGGTAATTTGACCCCGCAATAGTCTGGTCATTTGACCTCGCCCTCCGGAGCTGCATGCGAGTACACATTGCAATTGTAATTTGAACTTTATTTGACCAAACACCTAGCGCACTCAACGGTAACCCGCAGTATTAAGTGGTTTGGAAAGCAATTGGCAATTGGATTGAGGCGTGTTTGTCGTGCGTCATATCTTTAATAATTTATAAGCAAATGTAGCGATCAGGCAAATTTAATGTTGGGACAAACCGTTGGGTGCGCTAGGTGTTTTTCACCATCCGCCAGGATCTCTTATTTTTCTCCGGAAATGGGGACGCTTATTCTGTCCACTCGTTTCTTGTGCGTGGCCACAGCGAACGAACGAAATCGATCGTTCGAGATACTGGAAATTGGACGGCATTGTGCAATCAGTCACATAACCGTCATTTCGGACAATAATAGGTCAATTTCCAAAGACGTACCACGGACCACCGAGTTACATTAGAGAATGACGGAAAACGTTTTGGCGAATTGCTATATAATTTTACGGGCCCTTCGCTAAAGATATTAAATGAAACGTCAGACTTTTTCTATACCGGTATCCGTTTTTTGTTTTTCTTTGTTTTCGGCTCGTCAGAATCCATTAGCAATCTTCTATTTCATTTCTTGTTTCCATGGAATTAAACACAAAATCCATTAATTCGAGAAAACGATATTCTGTTGTTCTGTGTGTTGCGCGTCTGTTTACGGATCAGAGAGTTGCGGGTTTGAGCCCCGTGGAACCCATTGACCCCATTGACCTTGACCCATTGTAGAGAAAAGCTGGCTGATCAAAAAGTAAGCGCAACATACGATTTTAGCTTCAGTTGATAAATAATAAAAAAATGAGTTTGATCGTTTCATCGCTAAAAATCTAATTCAACAGTACGTAAGATCCTGAGGTCTTGTTTGGAATTGCATTTTTATCTTAAGAAAGGGTTGTCTGATGGATTTTTAAATGATCTACAACAATACCATTTAAAAGAATCTCCAGTGCTAGGATTCACAGGTTGTTGTAAGACAAAATCTGGTAGTAAGTGTAGCTCTCATACTCTCCTCCTCGTAATACAAATTGAATGCAAATCACGGAGCCACTGACCCTGTGGGGAAACATTTGAACTACACTTACTACCAGATTTTGTTTTACAACAACCTGTGACTCCCAGCACAGAATGTTGGACAAAACGTCAGTGGAAAAGAACCGATCACAATTAAAAAAGGCGATTGCTAGCATATTAAAAATTCTTTGACATTGAATGTTTATTAAGCACAAAATGACGAGATGTACATAAAGAAAGTCGCCGAACCGGAACGATGAAGACGAACGAGATTGCAATAGAATATGCAAAAGGTTAAAAACACGTTAATTTGGAGGACAAAACGTGTTTGTTTTTGTTAATTTGTGTTTTTAGTGCTCATAAAGATTCATAAATAAAATTAGATAGGAGCCGTTTTGGAAACAATAAGAAGGTATGGTGAATCCTAGACCATTAGGAAACGACGA
>JAUJYS010005005.1:0-11404 GCA_033995665.1 Melogona broelemanni
TTCCGATCTAGGAGCTCTCCCTGTCATCCTGTTGGGCCTCCGCAATGCGTTCAAAGATGACCTTGGAGCAACGCCGACAGAGATGGTCTTCGGGGTGTCCGTGCGGCTGCCAGCCAAAATGTTTGTGGTGTCACAGCCCACGCCGAGACATGAGTACCTCGACAGACTGCGCAAACACATGCACAACCTCACCCCCGTCCCATTCAGCTCCCACCAGAGACAAGCGGTGTTCGTGCACCCACAGTTGGAACATTGTCCCACGGTGTACCTGAGGCACGACGCCCAGAAACCGGCGCTCCACCCCCACTTTACGGGACCGCATAAGGTGATTTCGCGTACAGCAAACATCCTTTTCAAGAATAAACAGTGCACAGTCTCGATAGACCGCCTACAACCTGGGTTCTCGGTGAGACTGGGCCGCCCGTCGCGGGTGGAACGTTTACAGCAAGACCAGAGTGAGCAGCAGGCCGTATTGGAGGACCGGCGAGCCAGAGTGAGATTCGCAGAGGACACTTCCGGCAATGGCCAGCAGCTGGGGGAGTAATGGGGCGGGATACCACCCCCCCCCAAAACAGGGGTCTGACTGTAGTGCGATACAAAGGGAGGAGAGGTATCGCCCATCCAAGGATTCCCATGGAAAGACAGTGGAGAACCCCCCAATTCATTCCTCCTTGAGGATGAGACTTGATCAGTTGTACTTACATTGTGTTCCCCATGTTACCACGTGTAATTAAGTTAACAAAGTAAATAAAACCAATAAAGTCTACGAATCTCTGAGTAAAGTTATTCTCTCCGATTATAGTGTTTAGTAAGCGCTCCACATGCATTTGTCTAATAGGAGCCCTGCAGGGCGTGACAATTAATATGTCACGTTTGATGCGTAACGAAATATTTGTCTAGCAATATTGCTAGCTCTCGGGCAACTGAGCATGCTCTTCGTGTTCACGCATCGGTAGCGCTCCGGATCGCGCACTAGCAGAAAAGTTAACCAATCTCCACTTTTTCAGCGAGAGCAGAGAGCAATTATAGTCACCCGCAGGGTACTTTGACCATAAGTGTTTTTAACTGGACAAGTTTGGTAATTTAAAGGCCGAAAATTCCGCATCATTTTGATAGATGTTTTGGGCATTAGCGAGTTGGAATTGAGAAAGTAGATATATCTTCATTGTTGACATCAAGTCAATCACAACTAAAGAATCTGAATTGAAACTCAAAATTGACAACCTGTCAAATCTCAATCAACTTGCTATACATGCGATATTGGACTAGTGCCTAATCGTTAGTGCACAAGTTATTTTATCTATTCGAGTCATTTAAACCTGTCTTCTAGTAGTCAATGACTACTTAATTTTTTGTCTGATATCTTCCGAGCTTGCATTCTTGTGGAAATGAAAGTGAAGTGTGTATAATATGCAAAAGAACCACTACAAATTAATCATTTTAAATTAGAAAACGTTATCAAATTGAACGAAATTCGGCAAACATTTGGCAATACCTTCCTTTTTGAATTTTGTCATGCACACTCGAGACTGTGACTTCATTTTTCCATCCCAAAATGACGTGCAGTGAAGACCGGCCAGCGCCCGCCATGCAAAACGAAACATTTCTGTAGTAAACAATTTAATTTGGCATTTCCTGATCGAAACCTTTTTTCAAAATTCTATGAATTTGGATTTTCTGATTACCATCCTGGAAGGGAAAGACCGAAAACTGCCTGCCGCATTTATCACAGCGCAAATTGTTGAACGTCAAAAATGCTGTGAAAAGTTCGACGAGTAGTTTTGGCTTCCAGGATTGAAGGATTTTGAGAAAAGGTATCTCCTAACAATCCAACATTAAATTTTTATCAGTAAAATTACAAAGGAATTTTTTTGCTGCAGAAATGTTTAGTTTCGTACAGCAACAAATGCTGGGGCGCTCGTCATTTTGGAACGGCCGAACCGTTTTCTAATTTTAAATAATTCATTGGTAGTTGCTATCTTTTAATTATACAAAATATATCTCTTCCTAACCGTATACACGTTTTTTTTTCTGCAGTCACATTGTGTATTAAGTTTATCATCTGCAAGTGATTAAATAGTTGAGTTGTGGCAACACGAGCCTTATAGATTTATTTGAAAATGTCAGCTTCAAGTTTCGTTGGTTTCTTGATTGTTGGCCGTTTGAGTTTCGTGGCCAAGTAGGCCATTATGGCCTTCCTCTAAAATACGAGCGTATTGCCGCCGACTCAGCCATGTGGCGAATTTTGATATTTTTATTGCGTCATTATTCCAAATCGCATTTTTTAAATTTGTAAGCACGTTTATTGCTGGCCCATTTGTATTTCTTCCACTTGTGCACTTTTTCATTGTGTTAATTTAGTTCCTTTTTTCTTCAATTTTTCATCTGATAGATATTTTTCGTTGGCAGTACGAATTATCTTTGTCTTGGACGTTTCGGACAAAAATGCATTTTATCTTGAAAATATTCTATTATTTTTTTTCTCTTGTATAATTTGATGATAAACTTGTAATATTCTTCTTTTATTGTTTTTTTTTTTTGCCTTTTTTTTGTTCTCTTTTACTTTTTTACTCCTGTTTCGTTATCAGAAAAAGTTGTTGATAGAATCTTTCAAGAAGCATAATATAAAATAAATTGCAAAGAAAAATTTGACGTAGAACTTTGCACTGTAAAACGCAATATATTTTTTTAATTTTGAGTGCAAACAGTAAATATTTCAACTGGGTGTTTGTTTATTAGTCTTAACAGTACCGGTAGGTGCAACCAATGTTAATAACAACTGCAAGAATCACGAGTTTGTTTCAAATCTCGTAAGCAATCTTCAAAACTTTGTTATTTGTCCCGTGGAATATATAATTTTAATTTTTTAACCCTTTAGTGTTATTTATTTTTGTAGTTGCATGACGCTGTAATATATTTTAAATGATATATACAATTTTTCAATTAAGTTTGGTCAATTTACTTCATGACTTTAGTGGTATTTTTTTTTTTTTTTTGCTATTTTCAAATTTTAATTTCGATTTGGTTTAGCCGTATCTTTCACATATCATAGTTTACTATTTCTTATGCGCAATGTTTGAGTGTTTTAATTTTGATTTTTTTGTTGTTGTTCCAATTCCGATATTGTGGGTTGACTTGTCCCTTACACACAGGCAAATACGATTTGTGCAAAACCATGCGCACCTACATGACTTTTTTTATCGATATTGGGTAGGCGTTATATCTGGTTTTGTGCAATGTTTGCTCAGTGTCATTGATCATACATTTGGTTCACTGGATATTTGCTTTTTTTAAATGTTCTTATGCTGTTCTGTAACCTCGAGCGTCTGTTTTAAGGCCGTGGTGAACTGCTGATGAATTAGATCTAACCCCAGATATTAGTGTGTTTTTTTTGTTGTTTTTTTCCGAAACTTTACAATGGAAGTAGGAATTATTTCTATAGATTCTTCCAAAGTATCGCTTTGTGAGGGTCGTCTTTTTCTATTTGTAATTTTGCCCAACTTGTAATTTTTCCACTATATATTCAATAGTTATTTTTTATTATTGCTCATCTTTTTGCTAGTCCATATTTGTGTAGTTCTAACTAGTCCTTGAAAAAATATATTATTCGGAATTTCTCGTTAATTAATAGTATATATTTAAGCATCTTTATATCTCGGTGATGTGAAATTGTCTCGATTACCCTTCACCAAATCCAAGTTGCTAGTCAATTTGTTTTTCCATTAATATAGGCTTAACCAATTTGTGGTTCCAAAATTCATGCTGTTGTGTGTGTGCTAACCCCTCCCCTTTCAAATAAAACAATGTCATTTAAGAACTGTGTAATTTTTTTTAATACAGTGATTTCTCCGTCTAACTTTGCAGTTGCCTACTCGTTGCCCGGCGCTTAGTTAATCTGTTTCCATATTTATCTAGAAAGTTGGTACACATGCACATGATAATTGCTTGATTTTTACGTCATATCGCTAGCATGCTTTGTATTTTGCTCAAAAATTTACTTGCAAGATCTTACTTACAAATGTTCAATGCCAGCGTACCGAATTTGTTCACCCTGATATTTATTTTTGTGCTAGCTCAAGCAGCTGGAGGTTTAGTGCTAGCAACAAGAGGTTAAGAAGTTTCTTGAAATAATTTTGAATTTTTAGGATGTGAATCGTGTATTCGCAAAATGTTCAATTTGAGCCCCAAGATTTGAAATAACCACGAAAAAAATTTGGAGATCAGCATTTGCAAAAAAAGGTGTAACAGTTGTAGAAGATCTAAATTTACTGAATATTTTTTAATTATGTGTTGTTTGTAAACTACTCAATTATTTACGTGGTATAATGGGTGGTGACAGTGGTACCTTACTAACAAATGTACATTTGAAGTTTTTTAAATATGCTACAGTTAATTTACTTTTCTTATGCGTGTTGTTTTAAGGTCAGTTTTCTTTACGAATACATTTCGCAAACAAAATCATTTAAATGTATATTTGAAGGTTTTTAAATATGCTACGGTAAATTTACTTTTCTTATGCGTGTCATGTTTGTTTTCTAATTACAACATTTTTAAGTTGTAATTTCATATATACTATATTTCTTTCTTATACAGTATACACTGTGTACGTATGTACTGTGTAATTGCCATGCCGGTATTATCTCAATTGCAAGTTTAACCAAAATCAAATCATCACTATATTTTAACTTTTTAAGGTGCGTCCACACCTGTAGCAAACGCGCGTATCATGATCGCGATCTTGATACTGATCGCCAACTTAAGGATATTATACAGAACGGTGATTTGCTTCAGGTGTGGATGCACCTTAAAAATTCTCAAGATTTTGGCACTTCTTTATGCCAATGACGAAGATTTTTTTTCTCATGTGAATGTGGTTTTTGTTTGCAAAATGTCTTCGTAATGAAGCTTTTTAGGTGCAAAGTTCTGAGCCTCTTGTATATTTAGAAAACCATTTATAACCTCTGTAATTGAACTTAGCATAACGAAATAACATTACTGTTCTAGCAGGAACCTAACAAACAGCCAAAATTAAGATTAATATTGTTATCCTGTAGTAATTGCCTCTTGACATTATAGTCTTTTAAAAGCTAAATCGTCATTCAAATTTTAGACATTTACATGTATCTGGTCTCCGATTTGGCGAAATCGTTTGTAGAAATATGTAATCTTCTATAGTGTACATATTTGTATATTATATATGTTTTTTATTCGCTCAACAAAACGAATGTGAGCATACTCGACGCACGGCTGAGTAATCTTGTGACGTCTGGGATGCATTCGATATTTAGTACAGGTACAGGTACAGGTGGAGTACCCATTTATTTGCGTGAACTTTTTCGTGCGTCGAGTTATGGTGTAGCGCGCCTCATAGCCTTTCTAGTGTAGCAGTATTTTTCTTCAAATCTCACCAATGTTCGAAATAAAGTCGAAAGTTTGATGCCTAAGAACAAATGAATTTTTACTTCATTATGCAATATTTTTATTTAAGTTTTTAGTTGAATCATTTTATCTTCATTTAATTTTGTTTCTAAGATTTTAAAACGCGCTATCGCTCAGTCGGCGCCCAATGGTCGCATCGCTCCAATATGAAAGTTTGCTCTGAAACGGTTATAACTTTTTCTTACAAGCATAACATTTTTTCTTGAACTTCAGATAATGTAGACAACTTTAGAATCAAAATTGAAAATAAATATTTAATAACTTTTTAATATGGTTCTATGTGGAAACAAGGAATACGGTAGTATTTATTCCTTTGATACCAATCCGCGGTCAATGACCTCAAAGTTGCACCCTTTGCACCTGCATCAGCAATTGAATACCAATAAAATGCTTGCAAAATTGGATTGCATCAAAGAAACCGCGTCACGGCGTTCAACTGACCATTCTTGGAGTTATCCAAGAATGCAACTATTGCGTCTCCTAACACCAATGTTACGTGATTTTGTCATTTTGCAATTTTTTTGCAATCTCGTTCGTCTATATCGTTCCGGCTCAGCGATTTACCTTATGTGCACCGTGTGACTTTATTTTGTGTTGCGCTCATTTATTTCTTACAGTGTAATGAGTTCGAAAATTGTGAAAAATGTACAATATTGTTTTTATAAAATTTAATAAAGAAATATCGATACCAATAGAAATAGCAATTCCAAAAAGATCCGAGAACCAAGTTGGGTGATCATATTTTATTTCACACGTATAAACAATAAAAAATACCACATAAATATTTCAAATATAGTTCATGCATGATGGCTAACAAACATAAAAAATTAAATAACATGGGATTAACTTATTCTTTAAAATTAATTAAAAATACATAAAGACTACGAATACCACACGTGTAGAATTTATAATGCATCCACATTCTCTTCATGTATATGCTTTGGCACGATAAAATCACAGGATTTTACGATTTCGGCGTCATCACTTTACCATCGTTGTAATTTATAAATCATTTTCTATCCCAAACTGGTCCATCTGGAAAAAAACACATCAAAAGTCAATTTTTAGTAACACGAAAGGTTTTAATTTAAATTTGTATTTTATTGTTATTAAACAACGTTGAAAATTTATAAACTCAAACGACCACAAACATCAAGTTAACAGCAATTGTTTCTGCTCGGGGCGCACCGAGGATGACCAACGATAAACCTATCGTCGGTCCTCACAAAATTTAAAAGAATTAATTAATATTTATAATTGTATACTTGGAGGAATATATACCGGTATATTGATATTTTTTCTATTGTTGTGGGACATGCTTGCAATCGTCTATGTCTTTATATATTTATTTATATACATAAATAATAAAATGATCTTTAAATAATATCGGAAATGCTGGACCATGCGGGATAAAGATAAAAACACAAATGTAGATGAATATCTACACGACTTGTTGGTGGCTTGGATGAATAAAAGCTTCGGACAGGTCCATAGCAACACCGCCATCTATGAAGCAAGCGGCAACAATTGTTTGTTTTTTCAGCGATTGGCGTACAAATAATGTGAATTCAGGATAAAGGAACACCAAACGAGAATTTTTCGCACCTTCATGTCGCTAAGGCGATATGGAAAGTGCAACGACAGATTTTACAACCTGAGTTGGCAAAACAGCAAGAGACGGAAAGGACAAAGAAAAAGTTAAAAAAACATGCGTCCACAACACAAATAGTAGCACCGTAATTAAATCGACATCCCATTGATAGGATTACCGTATATTATTTTCAGTTGACAAACTTAAACCGCGATTTAGACTCAACCCAGGTAACAAATCAGCCGACCGGAGACTAAAGACAATCGCCCGAAACGCGTGTAACAAAATAATCCAATACAATTCACAATTCATCAGACCATGCACCATGTGTCAATTCTCTCAAATTGAAGATCAAATTGAATCTCTCATGCAAACAGGATATTATCATGTGCTTCATCGATTACAGCAAAGCGATTGTGTTGACCATGATAAACTGTGGATTGCTTTGAGGACAATGGGAATCCCAGAACATCTCACCCAACCAGGAAGCCACAATAAAACACAGGCAGGGTATGACTGAATGCTTTCAAGTGGGCAAGGGAGTTCGTCAGGGATGCATTCTCTCGCCCTACTTGTTCAACTTGTATAGTGAACACATCATCCGACAAGCATGCCTGGAGAAGGAGGAATGCTTTCACATGGGGGAAGACACATTACCAACCAATGATATGCAGATGTACCCTCATATCAAGAACGGAACAGGGCCTCAAGGCACTCTTATTGAGGGTTATGAAGGAGAGTGAAAAAGCCGGACTTCAGCTCAATCTCTTGAAGACCAAGGTCATGACATCAGGCAAAATAGGTGACTTCATCGTTTGCACCACAAAGATTGAGGTGGTAAACCATTTCATCTTACTAGGTTCAACTATTGGAAGGCTTGGGGAATGTGAACAAGAGATAAGGAGAATAATTGCGCTGGGTAGAACAGCCAAGTCTGGTTTAACGAAGATCATAAAGGACCAGGGTATGTCTGTCCTCACAAAACTCAAAGTCACAATCGTGAAAGCCTTGGTGTTTCCTATAATGCTATATGGCAGTGAGGGCTTGACCATAAGGATAAAATAGAGGAGGAAGATAGACGCGTTTGAACTATGGTGCTGGCGGCGATTACTGCGCATACCATGGACTTCAAGGCAGACTAACCAGTCAGTCTTAGATAGGATTAAGCCCAAATGCTCACAAGAGTCAGTGGTCCTTAAAAACCAACTGCGATATTATGGGCATGTCATGCGGGCGATCAACTCAATAGAAAAGACGCTTATGCTTGGGAAGATAAGCGGAGCAAGAGGGAAAGGACGACCATGCACAAGATGGCTGGACTGTATAAACTGGACTGAAACCAAGATGTCACTCCGGGAGCTGCAGAGCAAGTCTTCGAATCGGCCCAGTTGGAGAGCACTTGATCACGGCGTCACTAGGAGTCGGAAACGACTCGACAAATCTTACAACAACAACATGCTGCAGAAACCGCTGTAAAAAGATCGAACAACACAAACATACCATAATCGACCTCAAGACTTGACATCTACAGAATAACGTTCGTTTGTTCATCACTTCGCATTGTGTTGCGATCTCGTTTATCTTCATCCTGCACGGTCCAGCGTTTCCCATATTATACAAAGATCATTTTATGATTCAAGATTAATCAATAAAAAGTTTTAAATCCTCGATGAACATCGGAAGCAGTTTTGCAGTAGTCTACGGTAAAATGATTTCCTTTACATGCATATTCTAGGCAGACGTGTATTTTTTAGGTATGCCACTTTTGTAGAGCAGTTTAATTAATTAAAGAAATCATTATCATGACTGATTAGAATAATGTATCCTTGACCATTATCTATTGGACCATGTCCAACGACGCTAGTAAATAATTTAAACAATATTTATCATTGAGGATGTGTACGGCAAAATTTCGCGCTTTCACTTGTAGATAAAGTATCGTTATCTACAAGTGAAAGCGCGAAATTATGCCGTACACATCCTCAATGATTAAGGATACACCATTCTTACCAGTTAATTAATAAATGTATAAATGTTTAACAAAAACCCATCGTTTAATGTCTTTGGAATAAGTAATTCCAATTCCATTTTGAGTTGTTGTATTTTGATAGAGATAATATTTTTTAAGTAATTTTGACATACAATGTGTACATTTTCCATGCTATAAGTTATATTTCTAAACTTACCAAGATCTACGCGACGAACGCATCGATTCCTTTGGTTGTCGTAAACTTCCGTGGAGAGGCATTGGGTGGGGAAAAGTTGATGAAAATTTAAAAGATTTCTAGTGGAATTGTCGTCGCTGAAATCATCATCCTTGAATATAATTATTGAATTGTCTGTGGTAGCATTGTTCTCATTTATATTTTCGATCTCTGTACTGGTGTCATTATCATCCCTTGGGTCCAAACTCTTTGGATCCAAACCACGGCCAGTGACTATACTATCTTGATAGAGTAGAGATAACGCCAGCAAAACGAACATCACTGGAGTCATTCTGGTAACTTATATTTTAAATCTAAAAAGTAGAAACAAAAATGAAAATAAATTCAATTAATTATTCTGATTAATGTTTAGTGACTAATGTCTAAGAAAACATCTTTGTTTTGTTGATGGTATTAGCAAAAAATGTTACCGAGTTTTGGTACATGTAGTCCTCTTCCAGATGTTCTTATGTGTTAGATATTTATCCAATACTTTCAAACATTTATTGGCTCAATTTTCCCAACAGACAAACTAATGTAAACTAATTCTTGTGTCCGAAGTGTATTTTTATTTTATTTTATTTTGAATGCCGAATTTAGATTACGGTTACTGGTTCAACGATATTGGTCAGTAGCTTAATTAGGTTAACGCTGTTAAAGTTCGTCATTCAATTAGGGTCATGATACGTCTTAGCATTGAAATTAAAATACAGGCCGTTAGAGCACTCGAATTTCATCCGAATAATGATTATAGAAATTACGATATTTACAAATACAAAAATCATTTGTTCGTTCTTTGATCTTTAAAGTGAATGGATAAACATTGCAATTATATTTACCTGTTCGGCTTCGATGTCGTTTTAACGTGAAATTTTCCAGTAACCATTAAAAAACAGCAATATCAATACATTTTCTGCTGTGATTTCCGTCTGTCTAGCAAATTCGTACGTGTTATCCAATCTGGCTGAAGTAATTCTTTGGAGATTGACAAGATACTGGTCCTGGATGTCTTGTTCTTAAATTTGTATTCAAGCGGCGAACGATTGAAAGAGTTAAGGCGGGCTCAACTTATTCTTTTAAATCAAAAGTTGGCGTCGTTTGTTTCGCGCGTCTGCTGTTTCTGTAAAATTCTAATCTGTTTGTGGTTTCGGACGTTGATCGACTTGAGAGACTGGCGACGTACAAGTTGACCTTGTACCGAAACTTGATGCGTCTTTATTATTATCAACGAATAACGCATGTGCAGTGCGCGCGCGAATTTGCAGAGAACGACGTCACGTTGGGTTTAACAGAACCACTTAGTCGTAGCGCGTCACTGAATTTGAAATGCGCCTCTCCTCTGCAGTGTTATGTAGGAACGAAACGGAAAAGTTCCTAGGAACTGGTTCCTTTTCTGAGAAATTTTGGAACGTCTAGGTTCTTCTTTCTTCTATAAAAACCTAAACGGGAAATGGTTCCTTTTTTTAGGAACTGGACCGAGGGTTCATTTTATTTCTTTAGTAACTGGAACGGGAACTTGTTCCTTTTTTTAGGAACTGGAACGGAGGTTCTTTTTTTGTGTGTACAGGGTTCCTTTTGCCAAAAGTCGTAATTTTCTACGATTACAAATTACTAAAGTGTGTCGCCAACGGAATAATTTTACAGCAGCAAACAGAAATTTCTGAAGATGTAATCTGTTCCCGCAAATGTTCATTTGGTAAAATCGAGGAAAAAATTGTGAACATTACACTACTCGGCATCTCTTCATAAATATTTTTTGATCAAAGGAACGGAAAATAAACGAGAAAGGTCCAGGTTTTTTGTTTTTTTTTTGGTTAAGAACGATTAGGTTCCTTTTTAATTTTTACAGCAACTAGAACGGGAACTGGTTCCTTTTTTCATCGAAGGAACGGGAACTGGAACCGTTTTTTTTTCAAAAGGATCGAAACCAACACTACTCCTCTGGTGTCTGTTGTCAACTAGGTCGTCATGCGTCCGATTAGGTGGAATCCGGGAGCTTCACCTTTCTCTCAAATTGGAATAAAATAAATGACAATCTCTTGACTTAATAGCAGTGACTAGGACGCCGATGAGATAATACGTATTTAAGCAAAATGTGTATGGAAAATAATGTGTCCCGGAAACAGCTCTGGAAAAAAATGACATACAATCGTATGTCATTTTTTTCCAG
>JAUJYS010005006.1:0-11403 GCA_033995665.1 Melogona broelemanni
AGTTAAAAATATTTCTGTAATTTGAACTTGTCATTTATATTTCACGATTCTATGAACATACATTATCAATAATAATTGTTTTGAATAATTACTATTATATATGTTATATGACATGGCGCTACAATCCCAACTGAATCATATAGGTTTTCTCAATAGAGTCGTATAGGTTTTCTCAATAGAGTCGTATAGGTTTTCTCAATTGAGTCGTATAGGTTTTCTCAATAGAGTCGTAAAGGACTCCTATAGGCACCTGTAGCAATTACCTATACGAGTCGTATAGGTTTTCTAAATAGAGTCGTATAGGTTTTTTCAATAGACTTGTAAAGGACATTTTTGTACGGGTGATTTAAGAAGCCGTGTCACGTTGGACACTAAGCTCTCAGTTGCTGCCCGCCCCTGACGGAATAACGCTGCCCGGAGGCAACACGCTATTTGACCGTTGTAACCTGCTGGGGGTTATCCGGTCTTTTGTGAGGGATCGCCGCTGCTACCGACGCCCGACGTAAACACAACACGACAGTGGTTCTCAGATAGTTGTCCGCGACTTCGTTTGCCGCCAATTTTTTCTTTTACTTTTCTCGACACTGCACCGGATTTTTAATTTCTTTTCGTCTTTAAGACGTCCTAACCCTTCGATGTTCTATCGCGAACTTGTACGCCATCTAGTGGCTGCAACGAGAACTCCGTCGAACCGCAGAAGCTGTCATGCATAGAGGCTATACAGTCACTTGTCGTTGTAGGGGAAAAAGGCTAGGAAAGGAGGGTTTTTGTAATTGAGAAGACGCGAAAGAAAAGCGAGACCGAGACGGGAATGTTGCCCGGGGGTGAGGGGAGGAGGAGGAGAGAGGGGGGTGGACGAAAGTTTTGGGGGTGGTGGTGGAGAGAGGGCGGATGTCGGTTAAGAAGGGGGTGGCTGTGAAGAGGGGCGGAAGGGCATGGCGAGGGAGGTTAGAGCCCCGGGCATTTCGACCCCAGGGATTCCACCGAGGTGAAGATGGACGAATGGAGAGGAACCGAGGGGAGCGCAGAAGAAGACACTGGGGAACGAACGGTTAAAGCCGTAACTGGATTATAAGGGAGTGGCGTGTGTCTGGGGTTGCTGTGCCACCAGGACTGCACTTGCTTGACATTGAAAGATTTTCTAGTTTCGCATTAAGTTTTTTCAATGCCAAAATTGCATTAAGTAGCATTGCGCGAGCAACGTTTCACGTGAAAATTATGATATTTTTTAATCGATCACGTGGCTACGCAATCTGACGTCACCAATTCAAAATGGCCGCCGCAAATGGAAATTTTAAATTAGCCATCGATTGTATAAGCACAAAAACGTGAAACGACGAGGTGCACGCGATTGCGTCACTTTTCGTGGATAAAAAGCCAACAATCGTGCCTGATACCGTCATTAATCTGATGATTTTAAATTACCTCATGTGTAACTTTCGAAATCTAGGCTAAAGAGGATTAAAAATTATTCAAATTTATTAATTGATAATCACTTTGCCAAAATTGAAATTTTGTGCAACTTTCGAAATCTAGGCTAAAGCTGATTCAAAACTATTCAAATTTATTAATTGATAATCACTTCGCCAAATTTGAAATGCCTCTAGTGTGCTCATTACATTAATATATTCGTTGATCACAAATAAATCTTTTTAAAAATTTACAAATAAATCTGTTGATAATAATATCAATGCCAACATATTGGACAACTGCTTGAAAACCACTGTTGGCGAGAACTTCAACAGCCCATTTACACATGAGCGAAACATTCGGTTCGAAGCGAATCTTTGATTCGGAGCCGGTCCCCCATATGGAAAATGGCTCCGGGACTTGGCGAACTTTGCAAGCGAGCTAATATTATAAGCCAATTCCATGGCCGCCCATTTGATCCGACCGGAGCCGAGCAAAAATAGGAATTTTTTCATTATCGGAGCCGATCAAAGATGGAGATTTCATGTGTTTCGTGGAGCGAGCGTTCCTAGTTTATATAGTCTAGCATACTAGCGTTATTTTTAAACTGTGTTTATGAATGTAATTTAGTTACGGCCCCTGCAACTAAGGACACCCACAAGCGGGATTTTTTGGCGGGAAGAGGACACAGTGGGGATAAAGGCGGCAGAGAATATTAACGCTAACTCATAACAGGAAAAATACTTTTGACAGACAAGATATACAAAAGCCAGAACGGCACAGCTGCACAGAAATGATGGGGAGGGTGGCGAGAAAAAAAAAAGTCGCCGTCCATCGATGGAAGAAGAAGAAGCAACAAGAGCTGTTTTCATCCTGCCTCAAATCATACCCCTCTGCTTCAAAGCCAACCCCGCTTTTTGCCTCCCCACAAAATCTTGCCTCCTTCAATATCCGAAGGCCAGCACTTTCTAGTCACAAGTCGTTTGAAGAAATATATGGTTGTTTGCCGCGAATTATACATGCACGTAGAAAATTTTATCACGCAACCGATCACATGCATGGGCCTTAACATCAATTGTGTCTGCTCGGTGCGCACCGAGGATAAACAACGATAGGTCGGCTAGACCTCACAAAATAACGAATTAATAATTATTTATATTACTGTTTTGTGTAGCAAATAATAATTAATTCATCGTTATTTTGTTAGGTCTAGCCAACCTATCTTCGTTTATCCTCGGTGCGCCCCGAGCAGACACAATTGATGTAAGCCCCATGCATGTGGTCCGGTTGCATCTAAACATTTTCTGCGTTTTCTGTGATTTAGCAATCCATGTTAAGGACCACGCTTGTGGTCGGTGGTGAATTGAATAACTGGACAAATATGTATATTTATTTTTCGATTGTTGAGGGACATGCTCGTGATCGTCGATATGTCTATGTATTTCCTTCTGTTTCGATTGTACTTGCAACTGTTGATAACATTCGCCCCCAAATAGAAGTATTAAATAGAAAAGCTGTCTGTAGTTCACCGCAAAGTGCGGGCCTTCCAAAGCCAGACAGTACTTTTACGGTTCCTTAACCCTTTGACGCCCGTGAAAAACTGGTTCGGGCATTTACAGGAAACCAGCGCGAATCTGCATATAATTAAGCCGCTTACTCATTCTCACTCCTCCGCAGACCCCCACTCCAGCCCACGTCAAACACAATTTCAATTTGTGGAAAAGAAAAGTTGAAAAGTAATCAGTTGGTAATTCGAACATTTCATTTAACGTTATATACGAAAACACTTTTAAAGTCTACTGGACCACATAAAATATCGATAGTATTGCACAATAACATAAAATATCGACAGTATTGCACAATAACATCAAATATCGATAGTATTGCACAATAACATAAAATAGCGATAGTATTGCACAATAACATAAAATATCGATAGTATTGCACAATAACATAATATATCGTTAATATTGCACAATAACATAAAATATCGTATTTTATGATACTTCTAATTATGCTAAACAAGCGCTTCCGAGGAGGACAAGCAGCACTCTTGCTCAAGCACGTCACAAAATATGCGAAACCCGTTTTGGCTTATCTTATCGCAAATGCAAATGAAATAAAACAGTTTATTCGGACATGTCTTTATATGGACTTACGGATAAGTTTATGGGCTTATCATTTTTAAAGTCAAATTAGTAACGCGTGATTGGAAACAATATATTAATGAAAAAAAAGTGCTGACACCCCACTAATTTTTTCAGACTTGAACTTAAAAAGGCCCGGTTTCGCCCGGGATAAGAAGAACAATTTCTTTTTCAAAAATTGAGAATTTTCAAAAATTGAACAAAAATAGCAAATGTTGCCACGGTGATGAGTATGTGTAGTGGTGAACCAGTCGCTGACACACACACACACCATTTTCCTTCTTATAGTATAGATTTGTGTCCAATTTTTTAACGGTCGCCAAATTAACATCTATCGCTGTGAGTTCAATGCCTTTGGTGATTTTTCCGTTACATCAACATCCGGGCCTTCATTACGTATGCATGACGCATTACTTTTATAATGGTTGACCGCGCAAAACTCGGCGTAACAATATCTAGGCGGGAACGAAAAAGCCGCCGGTAGAAGGAATAAATTACGGCGAGCCCTCTCTGCCGACGAGCATTTAGGAAATTTATTTCCACACAACATAAAAAATAACCGATATAAAAATTGAAATTTCCACTACAATGAACATTAAAAGTAGGAACACCACTTTAACAAATCTTCAACAAATCACTGTAGTGCCTAGTGCACTGGGGGGTCGACAATATTATATATTGCAATAGATACTTGTTTTTGATTTGTGTGATTTTTGATAAGTTTTGTGTGGTTTGCGCTTCTGAAAAAAAAATGGAAATATTGCAAACATTCCTCCTACCATGACGTAGACTTTACATAAAATAAAGAAAAGAAAGAAAAAGAAAACCCCTTCAGAATATTTTTCAGCATATCTCGGCAAGCGATAAAAAAAATGCCAAAAAAACAACAATCCACTAACATAATGAGGCACAACAACAATGCTAGAAAACGACATTTTTGTGACGACCTTAGTGAAGTCCCGAAATGTTTTCAAGTTAATCGACGATGGGCGCGCTGGGAAATTAAATATTCAGCTACGGGCTGGCACCTCGGTGCTGCTTAGCCTGAGTGACGTAATGACAGACGCGCTTTAGTTGTAAAAAAAAAAAAAAAAAAAAAAAATATTTTTGCAACACAGGTGACAGTTTTTGTGGGTGGGGCCTCTCTTCGAAGAAGACAAGTTCAACGAATGTTTTTTTTGTTGTTGTTGTGCACTACAGTTTTTGAACTTGACTTGTCAGTTACCGACATGTTCGAGGGACTCCCCTGCCGAGGTCAACAACCGTGTCTTATGCCTCTCCCACCTCCCCCCCTCCAACCATTTCCCCATAGCCGTTTGTAACGTGCATATTCGAAAGTAGTGATTAGCATAATGCGGCACGCAAAAATTCAATAGAAACATATTCGTTAAAACTAATTTCAGATGCCCAAAAAAAGGTTTGTACACTAACTGTATCAGTATTTATTTATCACTATCCTACATAATAAAACATAGTTTCCGCCATTTTGTGTGCACAGATTCTGCACAAATTTGTGCGCACAAAAATCCTGAATGCGCAGTTGCGATGCCTCTGTGACGTCATGATTTTATATTGCCTAAGCAACACGAAGGGTACAGAATATCTTGCATTGATATTCACTAAATGAGGGGAATTTCCCCATGAAAAAAAAAATTCTAATGAGGTACCAAATAATAATTTAAAACAACAAATTGAAATGAAACGAAAATTAGAGCGTTAATTAAGAAAGTTAAAAAATTTACTTTAACTTTCGATAAATAAGAAGTTCTGTTTAAAAACTAAGTAATGTAATTTCTCTCCATAAGCCTCTAACCATCAGTTTCTTTGCAGAGGAAGTTCACAGATAAAAATATGGCCAATATTATGCTGCAATGCATCGCTTCACCAATCACGAACAATAAGACACGATGACTGTGTATTTATCGATGATATTATGCTATTTTTTTCTCCAACCAAGCCACGCCCGACTAGCGCCGCTAACACCCATCATTATTGTGATTGATACGGTTTTAAGGTTTAAAAAAAAATGGATTGGTAGACCCTACAAGTCAATTTCATGTTAACGTTTGTCAAAAATGCAGCATCTGCTGGTATCACAAGCAATGTCTATATTATTATTATTTTTAAATCATCGTAGTGCCTAGTGCACTACAGGATTACTACCCCTCGTGTCTCTACGGATATATGTGAGGAGCAGGGAAGGGAACGGGATTGGCACCTGGAATAACCTGGCTGCAGGATCCACCCCTAAGCTCTGGACTCCCTAATGAAAGCTCAGGGGCGACGCCAGTACCCCAGGCTCGTCGAATAAATGATAGCCTGCTAGGGGAATCGAACCTGGGACCACCCGCTCAGTAGAATGTGACCATATCCACTGATCCACTGGGGGCCGACTATTTGATCGAGAAGTGACGCTATGCAAGGTTATTAAAATGTTCGCCACTGCATGGGTCTATAAACATCCCAATAAACATTGGCTGGAAGAAAAAGGGTGACGTCACCTGGAGACCCATCAGAATTGGCTGGCGCAAAAGCTCATTTCACAAAAGTGCTCGCATAGGCGAACCTTGTAGATCTAATAACATTGGGTTACAGCAAAAAAATCATTTTCAATCGATACACCAACACAATTGATTCGTTCCTACGATTTTAAAATGTACCTAAGATTCTGTCGACGACCGTATGAAAAGTAATGTTTAAGATAAAAACACCATTTTGGTTACTGAAAGAAAAAAGACGGCCATTTTGGTAACCGAATAAAAAAGTCACTTTGGAATATTACTACATTTAATAGTTAATTTTCCACACATCATTCAACGGTATTAAGCATTGGCTTGTCTTTGACTTGTGGTAGAGGCCCACGGGCGGCTGAAGGCTGGCCAACCCCCCTTCCTCGAAACAAAGATGGCGTCGCTAGGAGAACAGCGGTGGCGCGTGAAGCCGGGGTTTGGTCTAATTATGGTGATCGGACAGCCATCACGCATTGCGAATGCAAACACTCCCTCACCCCACCTCCCCCTACCCTTCCCTACGTCCAATACAACAACAAAACCGACACCGTGATCGTACTAATAAAAATATTATTATTGTTATCATTTGGCCGGGGGTTGCGTTGCGTGCATTAGTTACACAAAATAATAGCAGCCATTACTCGAAAGGCGGCGCCACCTTGTCTGCACGAACCAACGACAAGAATAGACTGGCCATTGCTGACCTTTTTCTTAGATCAGGAGTAGGTGTTGACGTCAATTTTTTTCCTGCAGCGCCACCTACCTCACTACAATGTTTCATAATTAGCTTTTTAAAATTATTTATTATTTTTCACTGAAGTGGATCACAATAAGAGATTCTGTGCTCCTCTAATCGGCTCGAAAGAACATTTATGGCGTAGCAAATTTTTACACGTACCCCAGGATCGAATAAACGTGAGCCTGCGCCAGGAATCGGGGCCGCCCGCACCGCAGTCAGGTTGCCAGTGTAGGGTAGGAACGGAACGTTCCCGTTCCTAGGAACTGGTTCCTTTTTTGAGGAACGCCTAAGTTACTTTTTTATTTTTGAGGAATGGGAACGGGAACTGCTTCCTTTTTTCATCGGAGGAACGGGAACTGGTTCCTTTTCAAAAGGAATGAACCCAACAGTGTTGGTAGGAACGGAACGTTCACGTCCCTAGGAACTGATTCCTTTTTTGAGGAACGCCAACTGGTTCCTTTTCAAAAGGAACGAACCCAATACTGTCGGTTGCTATACCGACTGGGCCAGATCGACGGGTCGTACTTTTGTACATTAGACGCCATTTTGTTTTCCGTGAGCAAAATCGCCATTTTGTTTCCTAGCAAACTCTGGCTATAGCAAGTAGCAGCACTTCTGAATTCCTGACCTTACATCTCGTTGTTCCCAATTGTCCGCATGGAGTACCGGTAGTTAAATTTTCAGACATCAGACAGTTTTAGCCCGGGGAAGGAGTTAATAGTTGGAAAGGGTTGATGAAAAAAAGTAAGCCTACAAGATAGTGAAATTGGCCATTAAAAAGGATCACCTGAAAGAAGGCACACAATGCAGAGTTATAGGGGTTGGACAAAATAATGGAAAAACGCTCTTAGAGGTACACAAACAGATCTGTTTCCATTATTTTGTCCAACCCCTGCGTCTCAACGCCCAGTTGGAACACAATAAAAGTGATCGTCTGACGCGAAAACGACTGTCGGGCGGGTTCGTGGCTAAAATTCCTCGCCTTTGGCGTCAAACTTCAGTGACGAAATGCCCCTTTTATAATAGTTTCGGGAGCGACACTTTAACAGGTGTAGACAAAAAAAGAACACCCAATTAGGGACGTTTATAACCGGCTGGCTCGACGTTGTCGACGTTTGTCGACGTTGTCGACCAACGACGTTGTCGTTGGCGATGTCGCTGCCACCATGCACCTACGGGTGTTTATTTTTCTATTTCAGTTGTCTGTTCTCGGGTTCAATTCCCGGCCGGAATCTCCGAAATATAATGAGCGAGAGAAATTCCTGCTTGTACCTTTGGAAAAAACAAATTTTTGTGGGACCCTCGCCAGTTCCATGTCAGGAACACGTAAAATATTCCTGCTAACAAGATTGTACACAAATCTTTCACGAATGACCACAAGAATGGGCCTTAACAACAACATCAGTGAAGTAGATCAATATACAGAAACAAAATGTCATGTATGAAAAATAAAAAACAACAACGATGAACCCAGGATAGTAGGGGAGACTGAAGTTGACTGGAGTTGGCGAAAAAATACCAGGGTGATTATGACACCACTTGGTGGTGTGTATAAGAGTGCAGAAGCTGACTGATTAATCGATCTTATCAGAGCAGAAAACTCTTTGCAAAAAGGAATGACACATTTTCGGTTGAGCATAGGATGACACATCTTCGTTTAGACTATAACGTTATCTTGCAGCTCATTAGTTAATGAGTGTGTTGTCTGAAATTTCACACTACACATTCACAGTCTGACCTAATCTGTTGTGAGTCATTAATATCTTTTTAAAAAAATACGTTCTCAGTTCAGTCAGTTCTCAGTCAGCACAAATGTGAAAGAAATGTTATCAACCGGTTTTAATCTTCATATTCGCGTCGATATCATGACATCTAGACATAAACACATCTTGCCCGAATGCAGCATACTTAATAACGACTAAGCCTGAATCCATTGCGAATACAAAAGTGCACGCATAAGGTCAAACGCGATGACGTTGACACATTGAGAATGAGGTAAACTTGTTCTTGTTTGAATCCAGTTTCGTAGTTTCCCCCCTTGTGGCGCTAGTTGTTCATAAATGATTATTTTCATAAAAGTTTGAGATAGTAGATAGGCGCAGTAACTTTTACTTTTAAATTTGAATGAAGCCGAACCGTCTTTCGAACTTTTAGAAAGAGAAAATCTCGTATATGCATATATATAAATATTTTTAATCACTACATGATTACCTCGTGTAAAATCCTCGTGTCGCTATGGCGATATGTGAGGGGCAGGAAAGTGAAGGGAAAAGGCAGCTGGTATAGCCAGGCTGCCGGGGATCCACCCATACGCTCTGAACTATCCAATAATCGAGAGCCTCTGCCGGGAATCGAACCCAGGAACGTCCGCATCGCAGTCGGAAGCATTACCGTCTGGACTATACTGCCGTACTGTATGTACTGATAATAAATATGATTTGAAATTTTAACTTGTCAAAACAAAACAAATCTTTTTCTGAACAAAATAATGAATTTAGTGTTCCCAAATGCCTTTGCCTTATTTTTTGCCTAGTTAACGGATGATGTTAAGGCCCATACTTGTGGTCATTCGTGGTAGGTACATTTTGTGCCTACGGTTAAGACGAGGAAAATAAAATTTTCTACAGTAATGTGTTCTAAATTTTCTACAGTATCAGTCAAATGTGAGCTACAAATGTGCCATTTAAAAAAAAATATTGATTGAAGACGCATGCGGTTAATGCCATTAAGTTAAACGATTGATGAATGCGTGACTCCAGAGAAAAGTGATTCATGACGTTTAAATGATCCCGTATCTGTGATGCAGCCCGCCCGCGACATTCAAACAATTTCTAATTTGATTGATATTTATGGTTTTTTAAGACTGCTCGACCCAGCATAACCTCTGACCACCACCACTGCCCCCTGCCGGTCACAGTTGGAAATCGCCCCCTTCCTCTCTTCTAACGACCCCCTAGGATTTTTTCGTGGGTCGTTTCTTTTCTGGAAAGGGAGTAAACAAGTGAAAAAGGCCATTGGACGGCAGAACGTAAAATGGGTGGTAGTCCATTAAGCCAGGCAACCAGCCAGTGTTGAAAACCGCTCCTTTTGGAAAGGAGCCAGTTCCCGTTCCAGTTCCTACAGAAATTAAAAGGAACCAAGAACTTTTCCGTTCCTTCGATTAAAAAATATTTGTGAAAAGATGCCGTGATGGTCACACTTTTTTTTTGTTGCTTGATTTCCTTCATGATGACGATTTGAGGATATAAATAAAAATGTTTGGCAATTTCTGTTTGTTTGTTTCGCTGTCGACACACTTTGGAAAATTGTACTCTCGTAAAAAATTTGAAAGTTATGGTAAAATGTGGCGACAACTAACCATTCATAGGTCTGATTTTTAAGAACCTATAACATTGACACCTATGACATTATTGACATGCAACTACTGTATCGCGTTTTTAACAACTACAACGCGAATTTAACATTTTGTGCAAACATACAATCCCATTCATCGTTTTCTCGTCTTAGCTCGACGAATTATTTTATTTGTGCGTCTTGTGTGATCGATATTTCTACTCATACGAAACTTTAGATAAACTTGTGTGTTTACTTGTTACTTGTCCTATATAGGACAAGTAACAAGTAAACACACAGGTTTATCAACGAATCTGCACAAAGCAGGAAAAATATTTTTCCTGCTTTGTGCAGATTCGTTGAGCCTCGCCAGCTCAGTCGTCCTTATCCCCAGTCTTGTGTCCTAGTTTTTGTTATTTATATTTTAATTTACGACGACATATTTCTGTAAATTGATCTTCCTCACGAATGGTGTTAAGGCGATGCTTGTGATCATCCGTGATAGATCTGTGTACAACTCTCGTTTAAACTTGTGTGTTTTCACTTAATGATCGGAGGGGCGCAACATTTAAGAGAAGCCCGGGGCGACAGAAGCCATAAATTCCACCCCCTGATCGGGTTCCCATTCATTGGCTTTGACAGGGGACAAATCTGGAATTATTGCTTTTCTAGGGGCTGGTGAGAAATCGACACAAACTGGCAAAATGATGCTGGTACCCGGTTCACGAGCTACAGGGGTTGGACAAAATAATGGAAACAGATCTGTTCGTGCACCTTCTAGAGCTTTTCCCATTATTTTGTCCAACCCCTGTACTTGACAATGGTCAGTCAATACAACAATGGGGCTCGTTGGGCAACACGTGGGGTGAGCGGAAATAAAAGTCGAGGGGTCGTTAAGTGGCGGGTGGACACACACAAAAAATAGGGGTTATATATTGCTGGAGCCTCCCCATCTCCCCCCGTGTCCGAAATCCGATCAATAGGGTCGGTTTCGCGCTTCTAGAATGATCCGCGGTTGGTGCGCAAAAACGTTTTTTCAAAAAAAGCGTTTGGGTTTGTTTTATTGTTCTAGGCAAATCTGGGTATTTGTGAATGAATGTCACGGATTTAGACGTTAAAGCCCGACTCATATTGGTCACGCACTAAAGGCGGTATTTCACTAGGCGAATAATCGCGGCGAATGCAGTTGAAGCGCGCAAATTGCAGCAAGAGTACAGCAACTAGGCGGCACTGCACGTGAGCTGCGAATGCATTCGTGGCGAAT
>JAUJYS010005007.1:0-11400 GCA_033995665.1 Melogona broelemanni
CTTCCCTTCCCTGCCCCTCACATATCTCCATAGAGATCCGAGGGTGCAGTAATCCTGTAGTGCACTAGGCACTACGACAATTTAAAAAAAAAAAAAAAAACACTGGGGAATTAAAAATCAAATTTTTTTGGTACACCTCTAATTCATTGTATGTTTTTTTTGTTTTCTTTCCTCCTCGCTCAGGCGACCGAAGAAGGAGTGCCTGTTCATTTCGCCCTACTACAAGTCGCTGTGCGTCGAGCATCACAGCACCCAACGAATGGTGGCCATCCGTCCTGACCAACCGGAACGAGGACCCGTCATCGGCATCTTCAAGCTACCCTGCGGTTGTTCCTGTCAAATTGAGATGCTCCACGGCGCCGCCAGTGGCAGCAACTAGAACTTCATATTTTCTATAAAGCCATTGAAAAGCCACCACGACCTAAAAAAAAAAAAAAAATAATAACACACGAGCCAAAAACATTATTTGAATCTCGCGATTTATCACCCTACGACGACGACATGCAACGTCAAAAATTATACACGAGACCGGAAAAACTATTACTTTTTTTTATATTGCAAACCAACAGAATTTTTGTTCGTGTTTTTCTTTTCTTTTCAAATTACAACATATTTTTTTTTAACAGGGGATTTTATGTAGCATCTCCTCGTCAAAGATGCGTTCAGACACAGATTTAAATCTGCAATCTATTACTTGTAGATAACTGTGGTGTCCTAGAGGCAACCAGGAATGTTCAATTAGTTATCAGTTTAATGTCCGATAATAATATGCCTAATTTTTAATTTTTAAGGCATACATTTCTGGAGTTTCTCTCTAATTAAAGTGAAGCTATACGAAAGAAAACGAAGCAAAGATGAACAAATTAATAGTTAGGAGCAAAAATTTTATCTTACAATTGGAAATGTTGTATTGGTCGCCATATTCGATTTTAGACATGGCAAAAAATACATGAACCGTTGCGGGATTGTGTGGATTGTGATATGGACACTTCTGTGATAAACACTAAAACCATGTTCTACACTTTCGCGAGCCAAAAGGGACGAAGCAGCGTATGACGTGTGGCATGCCCATTGGTCGGGATGACCTTATATAAAATTAAACCGGATGTGACGTCGGTATTACGCCAAATTGAGAGACGATTCCAAATGACGTGCCTGGAGATCTTCCGTGATGTAGTAATTTTTTAAGCTGGAATCATGTCACGTGTATGTATACTTGTGTATATGTAAATATATGCCATGTGGACACTCGACACCCGAAATAAAGTTCACGAGGATAATCCGTGAAGTCCTTCTCAACACCGATCATGACAGGAAATCTGACGATGAATCTAGATGTCCAGAAAATATGAAGTTTTTTTCAGCCTCACCGTACTTGTGCTGGCAAATTGGTATGGTGAATCCGGCCTAGATTTGGTCAAATATCATATTGGGTCGTTTGTTCTGTAGCAAGACACGATGCACAGAAAATTGTTTGAATTAAGAGAAGAATCTCACACGCATAGCATGCCAATATTTCTGAAATACGAAAGAGGACACGACTTAAACGTTTGCATCAATAAATTGTTTTCAATTTTGAATTGAAATATGAATAAATGACACAAATACATAAATGACTCAAGTATACGGTTGAAGAAATTGACCGTTATGCGTAAAAAAAATATGAATCTATTTTTATAAAAAAAGAAAAATATTATACATGCCTGCCAACATTTTAACCATGCTTGATATTTAAAGTGTTGTCAAAATTTCCAATTTTTCTTATTCCATTGCTACTAAAATTCAATTATACTTGTTTGAGTGGATTTTAAAGCCAATAAGAATAGGTCCGTCCGCTGTGGTCGAGAGGTAGCGGGCTCGCTCACCAACCAGCGAATATGGGTTCGATTCCCAGAGCAACCGACCGTTTGATTGGCTCGTGGTACTGCGCGGGGGAAGGTAATGGCAAACCACCTCTGTTTTCTTCCAAGAAAACTCAGGGGGCTTCTGCTCCCTGAAGTCACCAGGTGTCGGGGGATCGAGGGTCGGAGTCCGGAGACGACACGAATGACTTAACAACAACAAAGAACAGCCGGAATATGTAAGAAAAAACTCAACAGAGATGTTAGGCAATATCAAGCAATGATGCTGTTTATGTAGTATACAAAGTGTAATTCATTAAGTGATAGAATAAATTCGTAGGACTCGTATATTTATACAGGAAAAAAACCCGTGGAAAGTTTGAATTTAGCGTACTTGTTGCAACTGTTGTATATACTATACTTGTATATGTCCTATTGAACTGACGATTTTAATTTTTATTATAAAATGCTTTGAAATTAGGTTATATTTGCCGAAGAGAAGAAGTATGTTCAGCAACTTAAAATTCGTCCAAAATTGAGTTAGTTGAGAGCAGTCCTTCAATTATATTGTATTTTTTTTAAATCACGGTTATAAACTGTAACCAAATTTTGTTTAAAAGCAAATTTATCGGACTTGGTGGACAACGCTGCTATGCCGCGTTTGTTACTTATCGTTATGCACATGACTTGTAAAGAACTGACGTTAAGTTTTATTGTATATTGTATTGTTTACAGATCGAAATATTAGAATTTCTAGAAAAATAAATGCATTAAAACTAAAATGTGTCTTTTTCGATATTTTACATTTATGGAAACATTATCAGATAAAAACATAAGCAGTGCAATGTATAGCATCAAATTTGGGGACATATTTAAAAAATCCCGGGAAATGCCAACTAATGTAAAATACTTCGGTACTGAGCGATAGGTGTCGCCGCCTACCTATACAGCGAAGTCGCTTTTTTGCCATAGCGCAAGAACATTGACCAAATTACTCATCGTCGTTGGTGTCTTCTTCCGCTTGTCTAAATATAGTTCAGAGCAATTTCAAAAGCCAACTAAATAAATGTTCGTAGCCAACATTAACAAAGCCAAAATGATAATGGAAGAATATCTTAAAAAGGCAGGATGCTAGTTTTAGACGTTCTTGATATCGGTAATGGAAAAGTTTATTGTGACCCACTTATGTCGATTTCCTATTGTTCACTAATAATATCGATATAAATGTCGCTCTTAAAAGCTGCCAAATAGTCGATAGTTCAATCGACTATTCGGCAGCTTTCAGACACGGCATTAGTACGTTGCTAGGAGACTTGGAACAGGAACAAATCCGCGCAACTAAGCTCGTCTCCCTACAAAGCATAATATAATAAACAAAACTATCTACAATGTTTATCGTTTTTGTAGCAACAATGCTTTCTATTATTTATTTATTTATTTCGACACAGACAAGCATTGTTTGCGTTATTTCACGGTGGGTATTCGACTATTCGTATATTGCTGCGTGCATATTTATTCCTCTCTGAAGCGCAAATAGCTGTGCAACACAGCCGGTCTTAAAGCTGCCAAAGGAACTTTGTACCTGAAATATCGATAGTAAACAAACAGTCGATAAGCTGTGCAATATAAACACTATCGATTCTCACCCAAGTCCATATAATGGCAGCGTTAGCAGGCATTTTGCGCGTGTCTTGTAGCAAGTGTTGTAGTCTGAATCGTTCAGTTTTGCTGAAGAGTTTGCCGGCTTTATCAATTTTGCAGTTTCGGGGAATCCAAACAAAAGCCAAAAACATGTCTGTAGTGCGCACCTATTTCGATTTGGCGGCCGACAACCAGCCCCTCGGTCGGGTCATCTTCGAGGTGAGTTTTATTTGCTTTATTTTGCGAAAAAGATATCTTGAAACCATGCCGGCTTTTTGCCATGAACAAACAGCATGGCGGACCAAGCCGTGCGTGGCGCATGGCGGCCGGCTCAATTACGTTAACACTGTACAATCTTATACAGATTGAGATGAGGTGCGTTAAGCTTACGACTTGACGGTCAACCAGGTTCTTGACTTAAATTGACATTTGGGTTAACGCAACCCAACCTCCATTGTATTTTGTTCTTTTGCGTGGGTTGAAATTTTGTACGGTTGTGCCAAAAAATGTAAGGTTCTTTTTAGTAATTTACTGCGCGCCTGTCTGTTCTGTCTGGTGAAACAATTGGGTGAACAGTCATGTACAAAACAATAATAAATTCAGATAAGATGGGCATTTTAATTGTGATTTGTGCGATTTTTGGCGTTGCGGTTAGTCAAGGTTACCGGTTTTGGTCGTGGAAATTTCCATTTCAATAAAGCTGATGGCATGGGCGTGGGTCGGGTTGCGTAGATCTATTGTAAACTTAATGGCGTTGTTTTCAAGCCGCTATTGCGTGGGAATATTATGGGTATGTTAACGCGCCCGCTTTGTTGGCAGTTAAGCGATCTCAAGGCGTCGTTATATTTTTACGAGCCATTTCCACCATGGAACTTTTTTACTTGAGTCAACAGATTTTAGAGTTCTTGAATTACAAAGAATGAAATTTTTCGGCCCCTTATACTTATTTTGTGGCGGTTAAATCCACGTTATTGTGAGCATCGAGTTCTAAAATAAAATTTTATGCTTGGACCCAAGAACACGTAGTGTGAATTCCTCTTGGGCGAAACAAAAAAAAACCGTTTTAAGGAAATGGCGGCGTTTTAACAAAAGAGGATGGGCCTAGAAACGCCGCCATGAATTGAATTACCTGCAGTTGTACGTTTACGTACACTGGAACATTATTGTTTTAAGGGGCTGTGTTTGGGAACAGCAATATTTGCTTGATGGTAGAAGTTTCCGAAAGTGCGTACGTTAAATTTTAGAAAACGAAGGTCATTTGAAATTAAAATAACAAGGTCAAGAAAAGGTGAATTTGAGGCGAGGCTTGGAAATCTGCGCAATGGCAAAAACCACCTCCGTATTCTGCTAAGAAAACGCAGAGGGGCTCCCGCTCCTTGAAATGTCCAGGTATTGAGGATCGGGGTCCGGAGACGACGCGAGGGACAAAACAATAATTTAGGCCTATGCCTCATTGCTTGCACACGTGGTCTACAGGCGACAGGCAAGCAATCTTGGAATCGAGAGAGTAAATGTGTTTCTCAGAGCCAAAATAGAACCCAGTTTCACCACGACGGGATTCAAGCAGTCAACCAAGTACATTGACGCTCTTTAGGAAAGGTGCACTGCTCTGGGTTTAAAAAAATCCCCGCATATTCGTTGTGAAACTGAATTTGTGGGGGCAATGCTTTTCAGAAGTCTAAAAATAAATTGGCAAGATTCCTCAACAGGTTCATGCCTTCTGTGTACCTAAATGAACTTCAAGCTATAAAGAATATTTCGGCTATTTCTATTTGAAAGGGAAAGTCTTTACTTCCCCCAACTCAC
Organism: Melogona broelemanni; assembly: GCA_033995665.1. NCBI lineage: Eukaryota > Metazoa > Arthropoda > Diplopoda > Chordeumatida > Chordeumatidae > Melogona > Melogona broelemanni. The sequence continues at coordinate 5,289 of JAUJYS010005007.1, forward strand.
CTATGTAGCCTTTCAATTTTGTGATATTAAAGAGATAACTCATTTTCGCGTTGTTCTAAATTTGGAGTGTTAATAAAAGTGCCGACCAACCAATGGTGTTATCACGCCTGTTCTGATCATGTAACGTGACGAAAACCGGCTGAGTGGAAACTCAGAGAAATGCTATGTTCGGTTTCGATAGTCTTATGACGTCATTTGTGCCACCAATGTGGATATTTTGCATTCTGTAGTTGACGCCAACCTGTGAGAAATAATTATTTTAATTGAATGTCATTGGGTACTAACAATATATTATTTCTTTCCTTCCTCAACAGCTTCGCGCTGATGTTGTCCCCAGGACTGCTGGTAAGTAGTCATTGTTCTAAGACTTCGTTTAATTTTAAGAAATAAATATTTCCTTAATGCATTAGCGGACTCATTACACAATAACCGTCGTGTGTCGTAAGTCAGTTTCAAAAGTAAAATGCGTATCTGGAATGAAGATAGGTTTAATAATAACAAAGGTAGTTATATTTTTCAAAATGGTTTTAATCGTCTTGATACAGAATTAAAGAATCTTTTCAAATATCACTTCTCATATCGCCATAGCGACAGGAGGGGGATAGTAATCATGTAGTGTTCTATATACTTTGGTACTATGTTACTGAGGTTCAAGTACAGCGCCTCTAAAAAAACTTCTCTTTAAAAGGTCTTTTTGACCCCCGCCCTAGCCCCCTCCCCTTAAAAGGGGCTGCTCGCGGGTAAAAATTGTTATTGTAATAATTGTAGCACTGTCTTGCAGTTACAATTTTACTCGCTTTGCCCTATTAGCTAACTTGCGCACTTGATAGTTTCTTAACTGTTTATTTTGTGTTCCTTGCAGAGAACTTCCGAGCCCTGTGCACCGGCGAGAAGGGATTCGGCTACAAGGGATCCACCTTCCACCGAGTCATCCCCAACTTCATGTGCCAGGGCGGTGACTTCACCAACCACAATGGAACCGGTGGCAAGTCCATCTACGGCAACAAGTTCGAAGACGAGAACTTCACCCTCAAGCACACCGGACCCGGTAAGAGTCGTGCGCCAAAATATGAACTTGCGTGTGCGTTATTAATTGCATGTCTTTCCTTGCTGGTGTTAAATCATGCGAGAAGCGGAACTTGCCTTTAAAAATGCGCGCTTGCGAATTGAACTTAATTGTAATCTGAAATAAACGACACTGATACATTGATATTACGTATTAAGAGATGCAGTCTTATTAAAGGTATCGCGGTAACAGTGTCGTATGACTTGATATTGTGATATTTTAATTAACCTATGGTTTGTGATGTTTTTAGGAATTCTGTCCATGGCCAACGCCGGACCCAACACCAACGGATCTCAATTCTTTATCTGCACCGTGAAGACTGCTTGGTAATTACTTTAACCTTTCTACTAATATTCGATAGTTGGATGTCTTCATAAAAAAATATTGTCAATAGTTTATTTCAAAACGTGATTGCGTAGTCACTTAATTAGTGATTATTTAAATTTTTTATTATTGTAAGCACACGAGATTTGTTTACGTTCTGGACTTAGTGTAAACGATTTATTGCAGATTGGAAAATTTTCGCTACAACGTAATACTATATGTATAGTATTACGGAAACTAAATAATTTGGCGTCCTTATTGAAAACGTGTAAACAGTTATGCATTGGGAAATTTTCACTGCAAGATAAATAAATACCCATTGCGCAACTCTATGGTTCACATAAAAGTTTTTTTTTTCCCCAAATATAATGCGCGTATGATTCAAGGTTACGTGTAAATATTGTCATTGCTTGGTTTATCTACATATTTCGGTATCAACCCCGCTTATCTCGTCATGCGGTGCCTATCTGTCCTTTACAATGCCATGGTGATAATCAACCGTATCTTGTGTCGTATCTATTTTCAGGCTAGACAACAAGCACGTCGTTTTCGGAACTCTGGTCGACGGTCTTGACGTGATCAAGAAGGTGGAGGCTTACGGTAGCCAGAGCGGCAAGACGTCCAAGAAGATCACCGTCGCGGATTGCGGCCAGCTGTAAAATGTTTTTTTATACGAAAAAAGCCACCCCGAGCTATAATTTTTGTTTCCTCACTTCTTTTCCTATATCGCGATTGTTCCAATTTCGTTTCCACGGGTCCTATCTCGTCTGTGATAGAAATATGTTCTCTCGTCGAAGACTACTAATCACAGCATTCTGAGTTTTTAATATTTCTGTTACTTGCCATTTATAAACTCCCCTTTTTTACTTTATGAAAAGGCCTCTTCAAATAGTATATTGTAATTTTTTTGCTAGCCTTTGTCACCGCATGCCATTGGCGCCCGAAACATCTTTGATTTATTTTAGTTTGTAAAACTAGTTTTGTAGTTCTATGCAGAACCATGTTGATGAGAATTTACAGTTGTGCAGCATTCGAATTCATTGGTGTTGCCGTTTCCCCCCTCACAAGTCATCTACCACTACTGTAATACCTACCTGTGTAACCCTTACCATTCCTGAATTAAAATGAATAAATAAAATAAAATGTTAGAATTCCATTTTTGTTTGCCTGTGGTTTTGTTCAGCTATTGATTGAATTGGGGGGGTTTGACCTTAAAAATTTACATGGCGTACGATAGAAAATAAATGAAAATTAATTGAATACTTTTTAAACAGTTTCTTCCCGATAGTTTTGTTCACTGAAGTTTGAAATAATGTTTTATCTCTATGGAGGTTTTGTTTGAATATTCCGAATGGTTTATTAGCTTTGCATTTGCATTAGTCATCCATGAATGAAGACTGCATGCTGTCATGAGGACGAGCAAGGTTGCAATGGCGGTTGTACGCCAACCAATGGGGAGTGGTGGTTGCGATAGTTCATTGTTCGTGGCATGGAAACGTTGTTTACCTAATAATTCGTCATCACCGTAAAAAAATATTTCTCCGCCAGTAATTTTTATTTCATGGCGATTACATTGAACTGAGCATCCTAATAACTTCTATGAATAAAAACATGATAATCCTGGTCCGCGAGCTTTATTTGTCAAAACGGTTGATGAGTTGTTTTGCGATAGTGACAATTTGGAATTTAGATAGGGCGGGTGCAAATTACAGTTCCACAGTGTAATTGCAACGTTTCTTAGATGCGAACATAATCATTAACAAACATGGCGACCACCGAGAACGGCGAACGCTCAATGCTACGCAATCAAACCAGAAAACATGATTTCTCCATCGAACAGATTCCTCGGCTCAGCTACGATGATCCAGAAACGGATAGGCTCATTGCTAACGATGTAAGTAAAAGGTGGAGAATTAGGGAAAATTGTTTTATTACGGAGACACATGATCCCAAGGCGAGTCATGTATGTATCAGAACGTACCCCATTTTCCCCAACACGCTGCAGCGCCCCTTACGGAAGTCACCACGTTTCCATTGTCGTTTCCGTAGGAATAGTTATATATGAGAACAGTTAGGTGTGCTGACTGCAAAATGTGGCGCGTCCAATAAAATAATAGCCCATTCATTGCACGTAGTTTTTGTTGACGTTGTTGATTGTCCCTGAAAATGCCATTGAATAACCAGGTTTTTTTTAATCGAGAATATTTTTGCCACCTTTATCAGCATTTCTTTAGAAAAAATTGAGTTGGGCTTGCCATTGGTTAACAAGTAAGACCGTGGTATCGATATTAAGGAACGACGCGTGATCCACTACCACGTCCGTATTTCGTGGTGCAAGATTCGTGTTTTCCAAAAAGCTCCACAAGTCAGAAAAGTCCTCTTTGATCTGTTGATTGACATGTTTCTAGGTCTCGAACTAGGATGGGAATGACATATTCAAAAGATTCACTTGATTAAAAAAATTCCCACCAAGTGAGCGAGGGAAAGTCAGGGAAATAAATTTTTGGTCAAAAAAAGAAAGGGAAAATCGTCGAAAAACAAAATTATCTCGAAATTTAATCTCTTAAAAATTAAATCGAAAAACAAAATGAAACTTTTCATTTTTGAGAATTTTGAACACTTGCAAAAAAAAAAAAAAGGATAAGGAAAGGATATGCTCTTTCCTTGTTTTCCTTTAAAAAATTTCGCTGCCTCCCACTTTTATCGATTTGTTTTTATGTGTTAATTGTAATTTTATAAACCAAAATTCGCACTTTACAAGGGAAAATGCCGGGCCACTGTCATTCAAAAGTTTTTTTTTTTAAATGTAATAGTTAAAAAAAAAGTAGGATTTTATTTTATTTTAGTGAACAAACAGAGAAAATTGGATTTTTCTTATTTTTATATTTTCTCCTTCGAATTGAATAAGTTGTGCCGGTTATTCTCATGTCACGATGATTTCAACCTTTTTGTTTCTTCCAGAGGCCCGTCATCATCACCAACACCAATTTGGTAACGTCAGCCCTCAAGTGGAATTGCCAGTATCTGGAGCGACACATAGGCGATGGGGAGTTCACCGTGTTTCTCTCCAAAACCCACAAATTCAAGTACTATGACGACGCCAAGTCGCGAAACCATTCGGGGGAATTCGTTCCGCCCACCAAGCGAGTGGACATGAAGTTCGGCGAGTTCGCTCGGAGACTGGCCATGTGGCAATCAAATGACGACAGGTACGCTGTCACGACGTTATTTTAAAATTAAATACATTAAACATTTATTTCCAATAGGCAACCAATTGCAAAACAGTCAACGTGTGCTGAGAATTTAACTTGACATTGACTTTTTTACTTAATGGTATTCGGAACAAAACATAAAAATGCTTTGCTGTTTGACAAGATTTAAAAAGAAAAAATGAAGCTATTGTTTTTTTTTTGTGCATGACGTTATTAAAAAAATATGTATTAAATACATTAAACATTTCTTTGAAATATCCAGCCAAGCGTGTGCTGAGAATTTAACGTGACAAAATTTACATTTACTTGGAGGGTATTCTGAACATAACATAAAAATGCTTTGCGAGAATTTTATCCAAAAAATACTCCAAGATGATCTAAGATGAATTTAGAGTACTTAGCACATTAGAGAAATTGAAATTATTCACATAACCTTTTTAAATAAAAAAATCCATGTAATTCAAAATAGGAACATATGATATTTTGTCTAAACAAAGAAAGAATTAAAATTAATAATTTTATGTGCACAATAACTACATTTTTTTTTAATCACAGTTTTGCTAAATATATGCATGAAGAGATTCAATGTAACGTTTCGAGAATGTTCAAATTGGTTTTTGGATTTGCATGTTGAAATTACTTCTCTATCGTTAGAATGTATCTGCAACAAGCCCTCAACACCACCGTGGGCCGTTCCATAGTGGAGGATTTCAGCTGCTTCAACTGGGCCTGGATCAGCAAACAGCAGAAGCAAAATCATTGGGGTCCTCTGACGTCGAACCTGCTGCTCGTATCGATGGAAGGTATGCGTTTTAACTTGTAATCATGTCGTCGGCGTATTCGTATTCGTAAATACGGTTCACGCTGGTAACTCGTCCATCGTGTCCCTTTTGGAAGGCAACCTGACGCCCTGCCACTACGACGAGCAGGAAAACTTCTTCGCCCAGGTGTTTGGCCACAAGAGATGCCTGCTGTTCTCGCCCGACCAATACCGCTGCATGTACCCGCATCCCGTTTCGCATCCGCACGATCGACAGAGCCAAGTGAGTTGGACTATGGGGGAGATGATGGGAACGTTTTTCGCTAGAATTGCAGGGTTCATAGTCTATAATATTAAAGTTTTTCTCGACCAAACAGAAAAGGAAACGGCAACTTCTTGTGATGTATTGGTGTTTTAATAAAACTCAAGAAAATGCCATTTATTAAAACACCAATACATCACAAGAAGTTGCCGTTTCCTTTTCTCTTTTGTCGAGAAAAACTTTAATATTATAGCGATTGCAACCCAACGGCTCCTATATCTTTATTTTTTAAAATGGGTTCATACTCACCTAGAAAGTCAGGGAAAATTAGAGGGTTCATACTCACCTGGAAAGTTAGGGAAAATTAGAGGATTCATACTCACCTGGAAAGGTCAGGAAAAATTCAAGTTTTTTTTTTTTTTTTTAAATTCACCGTAGCGCCTAGTGCACTACAGGGATACTGCACCCTCGTGTCTCTTTGGAGATAT
>JAUJYS010005008.1:0-11400 GCA_033995665.1 Melogona broelemanni
CCGTAATCACCCCAATAATTATGGGGGAATTCAGCTGCCCCTTAGCCGCATCGAGATGCTAGCTATGAGGGGCAGCTTTACTACACGTCAAGAAAAGAAGTTGTGACAAATATATTTAACATAGCGTCGAAAAACATCAATTACAAAAAGAAATGGAGTGCGCAAAAAAGTCGAGTATATTCATACTATCTCAAAGAGAGATTATGGCATCATACTATTCTATTGTTATGATCTAGTTTATATTAATTGCAGGGTATAGAAAAGATATTATAAGGTTGTTTAGAAAAGGAAATTGTATTCGTTAAGTTTAATAAAATTGTAGTCTGTAAGTCTATAAGAAAAGATAATCTAGAGTTAAAGGTTTTGTATCTTATTAATAAAGTTGTATAATTAAATTATGATTTCATCTGGTTTAACTTACTGTAATATTATATTAAAGAATTAACATTGTTATTCCATGAGATTAAAAGTTTAAAAGTTAAATTACTATATCCAAAATATATATGACATTCTGTCATTGGAGTAGATGAATAAGTGAGACGAGTCCATATCAAAAACAACGCACATGCGAACACAATAATAGTTGATATACAAGGCAGTATTGAAATAAAGAGTAACAGAATCAAAAATAAAATAATATCAGACTAAACGCGTACGATGTTACTAATTGTGCTGTCTTCATATGATGAGTAGCAATCAGCGTTGCAGGAAGAAGAGTTGAATTTAATGTCAAAGAATAGCATCATCATCTCAAGTTCCCGAAAAGACATCTGAAAAGATCAAAGGAAAGGTAATAATAATAATACTAGCAACAAAATAAATATATACACAAAATGAGCAAATAAAAGAAAATAAAAGAAAAAAAGAAAAATATTTAGTAGATAAATTTCCAAAGTGGAACCATACTATTATACGCTCATTAAATATCAATTACATTCACAGATATTTACCATCAGTACTATAAACCATCCATAGAAGTTCATTTATGAAGTTAAGGTTGGGAAAGCCGCAAATCGTAAATATAGACTCAATGCTAAATAACCCCGATCCCAAAATTGAAATACCAATTATCAATCCAACCATAGATGTTCATTTCCGCAGTTGAAGTTGGGAAAGCAGCAAATCGCAAGCATGGATCCAACGCTAAGTAACCCCAATCAGAGACAAGGACAAGAACAAGAACAAAAAGCCCCGGCGCCACCAGGATACCCAACAGTATTCTGGTCAAGCAAATGCCATCACTCGTCAGAGTCACTTCACCCCAAGGCAAGCAAAACCACGGCGATCAGAAGAGTGCCAGACCGAAAAAGTCATTAACCCATCATACAACACCATATAACAACCCTGCGAACCGACGCTTTAGTTTATAAACTCATGATGAACAACTTATGAAAATCTGAATTGTAAGAATGGAAGTTTCATATATAAGATTGTGTATAAAGTTGAGTGTAACGTTGGTATTATTTACACACAATGAGATCGAATACACAGAAAGTAACCAGAAGCAAAGGAGCAACAAGGGGAAATAAGAACAAAACAACTATGTCAAGATCCATTGCCATTTCAATCTTATCAATATTCACCCAAGTTAAATCACTAAGCCTCTCGATATATCATGTAAGATCCTTTTGATTACGGTTCACAGAGCTGGAGGTGTATCAAAACGACTAAATCTTATGCACAATACAATCACCACAGTTAAACACCAGAGGCAAAGGAGCAACGAGCGGCCGCAAAACCAAAACCCGTCTTTCTCAATTAATATGCATCCAGGCGGCGCCACAGCCAGCCCCCGTCAGTGTCCCCGACATCCCAATTCAGGAATCGATCTGTCCAAATCCAACCGCCATGCCGCTGCATCCGAAGATCACTACAATAAATATAAACACATTTTATGTCGAATTGATAATAAATTAAATCAGCACATGTTGGTGCAAGCAACACTAGAAATAAACAAAGCAAAATTTGACCACCCAGTAAAACGACTATTTTAATCGTCATCATTATTATGGTCAATGGGGAGCACCGTCATTTCCATTTCATTATCACTGTCACTATCCTCACCATTATCAATTTCATTTGCAGGTGTCGCCATTAAGAGGTGAGGGAAATTTTTCCGTAGATATTTTTTATAATTGATATATGGCATATTAGGTATAATGAATGATAGATCATTACATAATCTAGAAGCACGAAGAGCAAATAAATTATTCGTAGCCTTGAATTTGCACGGTAATTCCACAAAATAAGACCCAGATGTCACAATACCTCCCCAATGTGGTATTACCGGAGCTATATTTCGTGTGAGCTGAACTTCATACGAATGGGAAAATTCCAATAAACGAAGTTTATATATATTGGTTATGCTAGGGAGATTAAGTTTCCTATGCAATCCATATGTATGAATACGTCTGTGTTGCATGAATGACGTTCTCGTAATAATTCGAAAGCATGCGTTTTGTAACACCTGTACTCTATAAACTAACCGAGGAGGTGCCGACCCCCAGAAAGTTATAAACAAGTTGAGGTGTGATGTAAACGACGAGTGGTAAAGTAGCAACATAAACTTTCTATTTATGCCGTCTCTTGCTCTCCTTAACATAGCAACGGACGATTTCAAACGCTTACATAGATAATCAATGTAAGAATCGTTAGAGAGGGTTGCAGCAACTATAAAACCAAGGTAACGCACCTCCCCAACTTGCTTCAGAATAACCCCACTCATATATATATTCAGTTCACTAAACGTCCGTTGTCTATATCCAAAGTGGATTACAGCACTCTTTTTAACATTGAGTCTGAGCCCATTTTTATCGAACCAATCAGCAATTTGATCCATATCATTTTGCATGTAAGATTCTAAATTTACTGGTGTGGTAGCAGCCGACAAGTATGCAGTGTCATCTGCAAAACCTATCAATTCACCCTTTATATTAAGATTGTAAATATCGTTCACAAAAATTACAAACAATAAAGGGCCAAGAACCGAACCTTGTGGAACTCCACATCTAGCAAGAAATAATTCGCCACATTGTTTACCCTTTTTAACTGAGAAATAACGATCCGATAGATAACTTTCCAGGAGCGCCAATTCATTGCCCTTGAAACCATATTTTTTAAGTTTGTATAGGAGGAGGGTGTGGTTAACACAATCAAAAGCTTTAGAGATATCTAGAAAAACTCCTCCCACCCTCCTCCTATCCTCAAGTCCATTACGAATGAGATCAAGTAGATGCCTGACGGCATCCCTAACTCCCATACCCTTACGAAACCCAAATTGTCCATCATTCAATAGAGCTGTTTTTTCAATAAATTCATCAATATGTAGTTTTAAGTAGCGCTCGTACAATTTATGCAAAGAATTCAGTATTGAGATAGGTCGATAATTTGAGTAGTCATTAATATCCCCCCCCTTGTAAACTAGAATTATATTTGCCCTTTTTAATAAAGGAGGAATTGACGAAAAAGACGTCATCAAATTAAAAAGGTAAGATAATGGTGCTGCAAGAGATACAAAACAGGATTTAATAGTTCTCATTTCAATACCATCAGGACCCGGACCCTTTTTTGAATCCGCGGCAACTACTAATTTATTGAGTGTATCATAATCAATACAAGGTAATTTAAATGTTTCTTTAAACTTTACTCTACCCAAACCTTGTGATTGAGTATAGTGCGGAGGTAAAGACGATACAAAAGGGGGATCAACAAAGTGCGTAAATGACAAGTTTGTCTCATCGGCAAGATTCGGGCCAATATTGGCAAAATAATAACCCATTTCATAAAGTTGTAAGTCATTAAATGAAGGATCTGATGGAAGAGTTGAACTATTTGAGAGTTTTAGTGGATAGACCCGAAGTGTATCTATACTTTCACCCTTAGTCAACTGTTTGAGGTATTTCCATTGTGTTCTTAGATCTGCAGCATTAATTATCTGTTTACCAATGAATTCTGCTCTGGTTTTGTTGACAAGTCTGATTGTGGAGTTGCGTACCTCCCTTGCATATGCCGCAAGTCTAGTTCTATGTGGAAAACGGAGATGAAGACGCCACAACTTATTTTTCCTATTGACCTATCTCTTAACATTACTATTAATCCAATTTTTATCCTTACGTGATTCAGAAGCAATTGTTGTAAGCGAGCGAGATTCAGCTCTTTTAAAATTATCATAAAATTCATCCAAGGCCGAGACAGGGTTATCCTTCTCATAAAACGACGACCAGTCAATCAAGTTTATTTCTTCCTTGAATTTTCTTTTGTTGACTAGAATCTGGGAAGCATTCAAACGCATAATTGGGTCCAGCGGTAAAGGGCAAGGCATTGATCTAATTAAGCCAGTATCATTACTAAGATGGCAGAATAAGCTATAATGATCAGTTATAACCGATTTTATAACACCAGTAGCGACACTACAACAAACTACGGAACTCAATATGTGATCAATTAGTGTAGCAGTCGTACTAGTAACTCGCGTTGGAACAATTACTAGTTGAAGAATTCCTGACTCTGCAAGTATTCTTTCATATTCATATTTTAATGCCCTAAATGTGTGACTGGACAACATATCAATGTTGAGATCGCCCATGATCAAATGGTTATCCTCACGTGACAAAAATAAGCCAGCAAGATCTTGTGCAAATTGTGGAACATTGGCCTTGTTCCATATAGAGAAGGGTCTCCTATATATTGCAGTAAGTCTAAAAGGGTAAGTTAGTTTATCCGAATAAACCATCCCCGTAATGCACTCAAAAGCTTCAATATTCAATGCAGTAACATTTTCCCTAGAAAAAACTGTATTAGATGTAATTTTTGTGAGAACCGAGATTCCGGATTTAATTGACTGTGGGGCCTCAAAAACCTGCTGAATAAATCCAGGTATACAACAAGACGGGCCAGAAGAAATATCAAGTCCAGTTTCTACTAACAATATAATGTCTATATCTGAAAAAGGTAGGTTTAATTCCAAAACCAGTTCGTCAATATGCAATCTTTGTGAATTTATGTTCAAACAGATGATGTTTAGACCGCTATCCAGGGTGGCACGATTAAAAAAGTCTTGGTAATCATTATAAGTATTAAAATCACCCGACAGCAAAGCATTTTGGTTAGTGCCCATTAGAGTTATTATCTCGATTAAAAGCCCCTTCAGTCCTAACAGTTTTACTATCCCTCCAACCAGCACCCCGACCCCGTCCACCTCTACTCGTCAATCTGTCCGCATTTCGAGAGCGATCCCTTGAACCAGAATTTTGAGCATCACCAGGATCATCAGCCATAGACCACTCCCGTCCCTTAGTTCGAGCTCGAGCACCAGTACCTGATCCCGAGGGTCCATGTCTAGATTTAGATTTTACACCCACCTCAACCCAATCTTGACCAGCTTCCCTCACCAAACCCTCCCGTCCAGCCTTGCCATGCTCATTACCAAAGTTCGAAGAACTCGGGTTCATCCGTTCAAGATCTAAAACAGTATTAGATTCGGGGTTTGACGATTTCCATTGTTTGTTGGTGTAACTGGTCAGGGGAAACCTATCATAGGGTTGTAGCTCAGGATCCTCCATCAAATCAAAAATGTCCTCTTCAAAGTTGATGGGATAGTTATCAGAACCTTGTCTGTATCTAGCAACTATCTGACCTCCTAGTGCTCGAACAGACACAAATTGATGAGGACCCTTAACCAATTTTGCCTTCGCAATAGCAAATAGTATAGAATTTTCAGGTGTGAGATGGTCATTCACATAAATCTTATTAGTATCAGGAAACCTTGTGTCCAATTTACTCGGTTTAATACTATCCAATTTAGATTTAGCTTTTAAGAGAGTCATCCTAGCCCCACTATTTGCAAATTTAATAACTATTTTTCGCGTTCCATCTCGTCTGGGAAATAAACGGTGGATTTCTACAATATGGTGCGATGGAATTTCAATCTTCAGAGCCTGACATAGATGTTCGAATAGTTCCCTCAGGTTTTCATCCTCATAGAAGGGGATCCCGTCGATAATCAAGTTTGAGTTGTAGCTCTTCTGTATGGACATGTTAACCTTGCCAGCAACCTGTCGAATAACAGTATTGCCAGTGGCACCCTCACCCGTCCCACCAGAGTCAACAAGTGACTGGACAAGGCCCTCCAGTCTCGCACATCTAGAGGACAAATCATCAAGCTCATCTATGTGCTGTACTTGTACGTTTTCAATAGAGTCCACTCTACCTTTTACTGCCTTAAAATCTTCCTCTGTTAAATGAAATTTCTCTACAGACTTTTGGAGTACGGCCACAGTTTTGTCCAGACCACCATGAGCCGCAACAAGTGATACTATTTTTTTATCAGTGCCATCAAAACGTAAATTGAAAGAGTGGCTTATGTCTTTGGCGTTATCTTTGACCATTTTGCCCAACCGTCTAGACTGCTCGGTAAGCATTCTGTTGAGGATCTCCTCCGTAATCGTACCACCAATGGACGATTCCTGATTCGTATCTGTATCAGTATCAGTGGAGTCAAGATCCTCATCGTCCTCTTCGTCCTCAAGAGTGCCATTAGGAGAACGATTAACGTTACTCCTCGCAAGCATTGGGCTCGATCCATCGGGCAACAGTTGTCCCGCATAAGCAGGATCCAAGGACTCAGCCTCAGCCCTGAGTTTAGCATTTTTCGCTAAATCAGTTTCAGATAATAAGATGTCCTGTTTAGAACCAATTGGGTCTGTCAGTTTTTTATTTACAGTCTGAGATCCCTGTCTGCCTGCCTCCGCATTAGCCCTCTTTATCCTTTCCTTCTCTTTGTCCCTTTCTAACTGACGGGATGCAGCTGTGCCTTGCACCAAAACTCGGCCTGGTTTCTCGCTATTATTATAACCCGTTGCCATTACTATCTTATTATTGTAATTATCACAAGTTATATTCAATAATTCTATATCAACTCCAGAAGTATTCCCTTCTACTGGTAATCTCAAACCCGCTATAATAATCACGTTCTGATTTAAGAAAGAATGTGGATTTACACCACTAAATTTCAAACTCCACACCAGAATCAAAGCTACACACTCTTTAGCGGTACCCCATAAAACCCGGTCAACAAGATCGCAGATACCTATTACAAACCATGACCCTTTGGGCAATCGAGTTCGATCTCCAAAAACCTTTGTAAATTTCCGGGAGTCCAAGCAACAGTTTATGCCACCAGGTACCAGCGACGTCAGGAGAGTCAGTTGACAACTAATCGTAGAAGCCGATGACAAGGCCAAATGTCTGATAAGGAAAATAAAAATACCAAAACCAATCACAATCAACATACTCCGTGAGAAGATGAATGCAAAAACAATAATAAAACCCTTATATAACGGCAAGTACATCCATTTATCCTTGCCGAAAGTGTCATCGTATAGACATAAGTATATATGGAGCATAAGGGACAGAGGTCTAACAAAATAAATAATTAAGAACAGTAAACCAAGATTAAAGCATTGTCGAACATAATTTTTTGGGATCCAATTAGGATATTCCTTACCAGTACATCTCCCTCTATTCTCGATTCGGTCAGGAATTGGTACATTATCATGTAATATCATACTCCGCATAGTTCCGATCATCTGATATTCAGTGATTATAGCTATACAAAGCAACACAATAATAAGAAAGCTAGAATCATCATACGTTTTGGGTAGACCAGCGGAAGCGCTATAATTGATTCGATCAGCAACATCATTAATGGGCTCATAGTCATGTGTCAACACAATCTGCAGTCGATTGATTCGAACACAATTGAGTATTAGTGTTGGACCAACATTGAGACATTGTTGAGTATTGGTCAGAGTACAAAAAGGACTTTGCCCGCCGTCAAACCCATCCATAATCTTTGATCGCCCAAATATTGGGCGAATGCCGTATAACATCACTGTCAGCATAATCGCAATAAATCTGTGTCTCACAATTAAGAATAGACTTAGCATCACAATTATAAGAGAAGAAGAACCATTCTGCCATTCAAGAATCCTATATATACCAAGGAGAATTCTACAATTATCCCGGTTAGCAACGCCAACCACGGGTCCATAGTCATACGTCAACACAATTGGTTGTGGCCGAATAGCAATTGAAACAAATCCCCATTTCGATACAAAGTATGCTACTACAAGGTCATCAACCCCACCACGAGAATGAAAAGAATTTAGTACTTGACAACAAATAGTAAGCCAAGTTCAATATTATGACTAATACGGTCAACATTCTCGACCACGGGTCCGTAGTCATGCGTCAACACAAGTGGCAAGGCAAGAGTATTTGAGCAACACTCTCCCATCACAAAAAGGCATATTCTTGCTGGATCACCACCCGCAGCAATGAAATAGGGAGGACGTAATACATGGCAACGATCAACAAGCCCCAGTTCAGTGACACCGTCACGTGATCTGGCCATGGGCCATTGAGCAGCGACCATAAGTATCACTTCACTATTCCGTGAACGCAACAATTTGTTCACCAATTTATTACCACCGATGTGATTCAAACCCAAATACACATTTGCCCAGTCTATTTCAAAGTTACCAAAAATATCTATATTATCAAGCCGTGAGCTGCCGTTATCTTTGAATGCCTCATGAGCCGTTAAACGATCAACGGAACTCAATCCATATTCACAGGTCGATAGGTTGAGTAGTTTACTTACGATTACACGAGACAAGGAAATACATTTAGAAGTGTTATCTGGTTTGGCTCTGAAGTTCGACAAATAAAAGCATATTGCTAAAAGGAACAAAAGGAACAAAAAACAAACCTCAAAACGCCTAAGCGGACCAACGCACAGCCATTTTTTTTCCGCTTCTATAACGGCGCATTGGGGGCGATACATTTTAATTCGATAAACTATCGATATTTCAAGAGTTCGCACATAGGAACAAGATCTCTGCATAAAGTATCGAGTACCAGATGGCAAGTCAGTTATCGTACCCCAAAAATACTCTCGTCCCAAAAAACTATAAAGAAAACTAAAAAATAAACTTACGGAGGAATAAGAACTGATTGCAAATTCCAATATACTGTGAAATAGTTTTACACCTACCAAACAGCCAAAGTACACCGTAATCGACACGTCAAACTTGAAGCAGTCTGTTTCTATACGATCAAATCGACTACATCCAACTACAAAGACCAAATAAAAATCAATGCAGATCCCACCTATTGAATTAAAATAAAGACTACAAATGATTATGTTAAGAAACACATAGCTATATGAACCCTGATGATATAACACGTTTAACTTACGATAATCCAATAAGTCCAAACGGGCAACACACCGTACTCTCGTCCACAACCATTGAGTAACGACTCGAAAAACAATGAGAGATCCATAATTTACACCAAAAAACTCATGGAATAACACAAATTGTGTCGCTAGAAAAACACAAACGACTATACTAATATATTCGTAACTAGATAAACCAATATTCCAAAACACACCTGAACCAGAATACCATAATACACGCGATTTATATTGTTCTAATAAGCCTAAACGGGCCCAATGCCACGTTTTTGTCCGTAACCAGTGAGTCACATATCGAAAAACAACAAAAAACCTACGATTTTTCTCCAAAAATTTCCGGAATAACGCTAGATGATAACACAAACCATAATCCTCTCTGTAAAAAGCAGTAAACAATAAAATACTCGCGTTAAACGCTATCCAAAAATATTAAACTCAGGAGCCGATGTAACGACCAACCAACCCCGGTTGATGACGTCACTGTAACTTCACTGGACAGTTTCCCACGCTACAGACACATCTAATCCTTCAAATAAATTGGAACTTTTAAAAATTTGGCACCTTGAACTGAACTTGAGTGAACACCACCTGTGCAGCAGAGCTGCCAGGCTGGCCTTGCTCTCCCACCTGGTGCAAAGACCCCTGAGTGAAGAATGATTAAATGCCGACCTAATTCTCACTTCTGGTTCGTTCTTGATCCCCTACTCTCACATAACCTTGGCTTCTGAAAAGTGGCAACTAACATCATATGTCTTGGCTTTACAACTTCCTGTGAATTCTGTCATTAGAATCCAAAAAAAAAGGTCAAATCTACCAGAAAAACTTGTCAAACACTTTGCCTCACTATTAGAAATCTTTGGCATGAGATCCTTGTCCACATTGAAAGACTGATTCAGCATCTACTGATCCAACTTCCTGAACATCCATCTGTCTTGCCTCTATTTCCTCCTGATTTCCCATCAATGGTTACCTAGCCTGGGCTTCCCAGATTGGCAACTTATCTCTACATTAGCTGATGAGAGACTAGCATTGGGATTAATCCCTAGCCTGTCCATGGCTGGAGACAATTCACCAGAACCCTGATCCTCATCTATCAACTCCTCTTCCACTTCCTCTTCTGAAATGTTGAGCTACACCCCCACTTTCTGTTCAAGAAAGCTTGGTCCTGCTCTAACTCCCTGTTCTGAAGTGTTGAGCTACACCCCTACTTTCTGATCAAAAAAGCTTGGTCCTGCTCTAACTCCTTGTTCTGAAGTTTTGAGCTACACCCCTACTTTCTGTTCAAGAAAGCTTGGTCCTGCTCCCACTTCATGTTCTGGAGCAATAAGCCCCTCTCTCACTTCATGTTCTCCATTATCCCCTGGCTGCACCTCTGGGTCCACTGGCCCACTAGGATTCTTTGCCCTGGTATGCATAGGATGTGGCAGATGCACTTGCCTCTTTCCCTTCTTTATCAGACCACTGTCAGACATACTGACAGGTCAAGGACCCAACAAAAGAAAAAAATTTCACCTATTTCCCTTTTTTTTCAGACCACTGTTAGACTTACTAACAGGCCAAGAGCCCAAAAAAAAAAATTTCCAAGCCTAACAGTTTCTGTTTATAAGAACTCAAGTTTGCCAAAATTAATTGTATCAGTACAGGACAGGCCTATGAGTAGGCTTCTATTAAACTCTACCCCGCACCTCCACCATAAACGGCCTTTTGTCACGATCTTTTAAGTCTCTCTTTTAAATTTCTATTTAAAATTCTCTTTAATTTTCGCGCCCAAAAGGACTTCTCATTTTTACTCAGTTTATTCGTTTTTTGATTCCAATTTATCTAAATCTCAATCTTATTCTTCTTCAAATTGAATTTAATAATTTAGAATAAATAATGATCTTTTATTAGTCACAGCAGTTTTATTTCTAGTTTTGATTTTTACTCTTCTAATTAATTCATCCCTAACCTTAATTTAGAAGAAATCCCAATTCTTACCTCTCAAATTAAATTATGGTAACCAATTATTAGCAGTTAAACAATCAACAACTTAAGTTCACAAACTCTGGATTTTATTGAATCACAATACTTCTCAACTACAAACTGTCTCTTTATGAGACTCCAAAACTTGGTTGCAATTTCAGTCTTAATTACTAAACATTACA
>JAUJYS010005009.1:0-11399 GCA_033995665.1 Melogona broelemanni
GGAGGAACGGGAACGGGAACTAGTTCCTTTTCAATAGGAACGAACCCAACACTGAAGCTCCGAGGAATTGTCTCACAATCCAGTAACTTCTATTCATGGATACGACACCCAAAATTATTCTAACTCCTTTTTTCTGTCGGTGAAGTGATCAATAAAAATAAAACTGGGACCAACCAAAAGGGTTAAAATATTCCATTTGCTGTCCCTTCCTCGCTCGAATAAGGAAGTCAATAAAAAAAGAACCTGAGGTGGTATCGACCATTGTCGAACACGGTGACCGGCATGTTTGCGGAGCGCTGTCCCAAATATAAATAAATATATTTCCAAAGCTTCTCCCAATAGCTATATATTCCTCCCATTCGCATAATGTAGGGGGAGGGCGAATATAGAGACGCGATGCAGTTCGCGTAAACTGCTCGTATATACAGGCACGATAATTTATGAACGCATCTCTTCACATAAATGTTCATAAATACAGCTGGCTGTCGTGTATTATGGTTCTGGATATGGCCTATTCATATTGGGAGAGATAAAAGCCGCGAACGCACTGTAGGCGTACATGTACAAGTCGAGCAGCGTGTATACTGCGTATAGGCGAAACTGAGCTTTAAGAGTTGCACGGACAAGCATTCTCAATGTATTCTCATGAGACCCCTCCCATCCATACACGATCACACTACGCGTGATTCCCTTGGAAAATGAGTTCTCCATAAACCTTGGTTCTCGAATAGTTAATACCAATCTTAAATGCTATACTAAATTAGCTGCAAAGAGCAAGTTTCACTTTTGGTAGAAATATCTGAAAATTACGGTACAGCGCCCTCCAAGATCAAACATACCCTAGCATTCATTACAAGCAAAAAATATGCTTCTACAAGGGGGGGGGGGGGGTAATAGTATGCCAAAGCCGTTAGACTACTCGACTTTTCCAGGGAAGATGCAAATCGTCAAATTATCGATAGCGTACCCCCGGACTTTGGTGAACTGAATAAAACTGAATAAAACCACATTTGCCTTACTTCGAGCCGAAAATAATTATCATGCAAAATCGGGCGAGGTTTGTAATAATCACTCGTCCATGAATTGCTTAAATGCAAAATGGTATTTCAGGCAAAGTGGTCAGTTAATGCCGGTTGTGTGCTGGATTTTGAGATGGAAAACTGAGAAACCAGTGATGAGTTTGAATATAATTCAAGAAAATCAATCGATTCTGACTGACAGTTACTGCATGAAACGGAAATTTACGACTAGAATAAACGTCTCTTAAGCATTTTCCCCTCGAGCATCCGTTCATAAAAGCACTTTGGTTTACCTCATATCTATATTCCATAAATTTGTATTAAGCTCGAATTTATGCGCATTTATTCTCAGCACAAGCGACTAATTTATTTGAAAACTAATAACGCATATACTGCGAGCCCACGAATTGGGCTATCAATTGCGCAGTCTATGCATTATTTAACACAACGAAATTAACTGAAATATTTGCTTATATTTTTTTTTAACTATGGCATAATTTCAAAACAAAATGCCTGTGGAATAATTTCTCATTAGGCGCAGTCGTTCGGAATTCATTACATGCGCAGAGTTATTGGGTACCTGATCTAAAGAGGAACTGTACATTCTGGGTCACAAAATTGAAATCGCGTTCAAATACACGAGTCCAATGCGTATTGACATTAGGTTCAGCATTCAAAACTCCACAGGAAATTAAAGTAACAAAATTTAGGTCACTTTTCACTTTCGAATTGGAAATTTCGAAATATTAGAATTTCGGTCACTTTCGAATTGTTCCGAACAATTTGAATTTTTGGCAATTCAGAATTTCGAAACTCCACAAGAAATTCAAGAATCAAAATTTAGAGTTGACACAAAACTTCTTAGTCACTTTTTGAATTGCGCCAAACAATTGGTAAATTGGGTAATCAGTTTTCGAGCCTTTTAAACCAAGTTTAAACCATCACTGCCTAACATGATTGTCATTTTGACAATTGTTTTTGCTGGTTTCAAAATCATAAAAAAATCATAACATTTTAACAAATCAAAGCCTACCGGCTGGTATATCGAAAAACTGTCGCCACTTACCAGCAACTTCGTCCGCAAGAGGGCGCTGCTGAAGCTGATGCGCACGCTTCACCGCTCCGGTTGGGGCCCGGGTACGGGTCGATTACGTCACACACTCAGGTCCTTGATCCGTAATCACACCGTCGAGACTCCGTTTCTTGTTGTCGAGCGCTGCAGGAATGTCACCGTGATGCTGCTGCTGTTGTTGCTGCTGCTACGATGACGACATAACGTACGTGTTTTCCATTGGCAGAGAAAACTAGTAGATTATCTCGCACACGCCAATACTCCCACAAAGACACCATACGCACGATCAAAATTCAGTTGGACGTTGCAAAAACAAGCACGTGCGAATAGCAGAAATATTCAGTTCTGCCCGAAAATCACAGTTCTGAAATCTGCGAGGAAAACAATTTTTTTACGGCGAGCGGCGAAAACAGACAGCCGGGACCGCAAAAATATTATACGCGCCGGAAAGTCGTGGCCATCGTAAACTGTTTGGAAACTGATCGGAACCACGTGAGAAACTTAATTTCGCACCCCACGCAGAATTAAAATTCTGTTCGACGCTGTAGTAATAAGCACGTGTTTCTATTTTTAAAAAAACTTACTGTTCAGAAATCTGCGAGAAAAAAATAAAAGGAGAGACTGCAAATCATTAGTCTTTACCGGGAAAAAAATCACACGCGTGGGAAAGTATCGTAGAATGACTCGAAACGGATTGGGCGGTCTACTTTCACGCCAGAAACGAAATTTACACCGTTGCTCTCTCGCGAAAAGCTCACTCGATTCGATGGGAGATCCGATGCAACTGAGTCCGTCCGTTCACAACGCGCCTAGTTGCCGTCGGCAGCCCCGCGCAGCAAAAATACGTGACTGCATTCTTTGCCGACCCACTTAACGGGCACACAGAGTTCCCCCCTCCATCCAGTTTTCAATACATTTTGACAGCTGACGCTGTGCTGCACGCCCCGCTCAGCTGGTCAATTTTTATTTCCCCGACGCCGCCGCCGCCTCTGGCTAGAATTTTCGCCAACCAATGCGGACGCTTCGCGCGAACAAGTCTGAGAAGAACCGGTCGAATTTACCACGCGCCTCTCTCCTCCCTCGCCAACAAGCGGAAACAGAATGAGGAGTCGGCCAAATCTTTTATTTCGTACTCCCCGTTCCCTTTCTGAGCGGAAAGATCCGAGTACGAGTTCATCAACCGCTCACTTTCTCTTTCTGGCTCCTTCAAGTGGTGGAGAAAAAGGAAGTATAATAAAAACCCGTATTCCGTCAACACGCAGTGAATAGCTGTTATTGTGACCTTTGATTCTAGCTCATGACCTTCTCCGGAGCATCACGCTGGAGTTCGATTCATGGTTATATTTTTTCAAGATCACCCTAAAAAAATTATATCTAGTTTTCTAAGCATACCAGGTGGCGTTAGCACCGGATTGAATTCCCCTATTTCCTCTTTATAGTTATTTATTTTTATATCTAATTTTTATTTATTTTTTCAAAGCAAAGGAATACTATGAATTAAATTAAGTCTAATTTTAGATAAACCAGCTACTAGTTCTCTCAAAGGACCTTCAAATTTAAAAGGCATTCTCAAGAACTTAGCCAATTCGTGAATTATTAAACTTTCATAATTTTTAATTAGCGTTTGATATTTTTTTAAAGGGCAATTTTTTTATTTAAGTGGCTAGGTTGTTACGGTTTGATGCCAATAGAACTATTATTAAAATCCATACATCAAACATGTAGTTGTATCCACAACTTACCCACAAATTACTTTTAGGCCCATATTTTTTAATTAAAAAATTACAAATTTTAGCTCAACATTGTTTACTTTTCCTTATAGTATGTTTCAGCATAGTTTTGCTAATTGATGAGCATGGCCAAAATCATAAATTATGAAGTTCGTAAACTGCTCACAAAAAAAACTTTCATTTAAGATTGACATTCCACAATGCGCAATATGTCGAAGTGTGTGTATGTTTATTATAAACATTTTAATTTTTAGCCACCCCTCATAGCCAGTGATTCGATACGGCTAATGGGTGGCTGAATTCTCCCAACCGGGGTGATGGCAGAAAATGTAAAATTTCTATATTTTTTTCAATAAATAACAAATGCAGCCAAGGTCAAGTGGAACCAGCAATTTCACGACATTACATGTAAACTTGACACGGTAGAAGTGAGAGTGAGAAATTGGTGGTGAATAGATTCGATTTATTTCGAGCAGGAACATTCTATGCAATTCCGTAAAAATTGAAAATCGATTTCTTGCGCTGGACACGCCATTACAAAAATAACACATAAAAAATAAATGAGATGACGATGTGATAATGCGAGCTGACCAAATTCCTCCAGTCTCCACTGAACATGGCGTTGACATCCTTTCGACAACAATTTAAATAAGCAGCTTCTCGATTTCCAATCGCAGAGCCTCGATTTGTGGTTTCAGCTGCGAACCCTCGTTGACAGTCACGCTGCACGAGATGACCGGCCGGGAAACACCGCAAGCTCTTCCAAGCGCTGTTAAATAAACAAATTGGCGACCGTCAAATTAAAACTTTTAACTAAACTTTGCATTCCAATATTGTGTAGTATGTAACTACGCTTCTGGAAGTTCCTTAGCTAATTTAATTGGCTATTGAATCATCGCTCAATTGCGACATTCAAATTCAGATTAATATACGGTTTTAGAAACTCGGCAAATACGTTCTGTAAGTGTAATTCAACGATAACATGAAATAGGGTGATACTTTTTCATCGTCACTTGACCTATTCTATTGTGTTTCTACGTTAAGCACTGAACACCTGCCTTCAGTTGTTTGATACCGTATATCGATGTTAACAAAAATTAAATTGTCGATATATCTTCCACGATAGTCAGCAAATAAAATGGTAATTTTTTTATCTGTCGTCTGCAGAGCGATTTTGAAAGTTAATTTCAATATTGTTTAAAAGGACGATATTCTTGCTAGTAGGCGACATTCATAATTGCACTTTTAAAAAAAAAAGAATGGTAAAAAAAAAACATACCTTGCTTGGATCGGACGAACACGTAGGGGACATTCTAGAAATGGAAAAACAAATAAAATTAGTAGTGTGGTCGGTATAAAGTTGGTGAAGGTATTAAATATTATATGCCCATGTGACAATTCACGTCAAAGCAAAACACTACAGGGTTGTAAAAAAAAAAGGATACACTAAAATTGTCGTTATATTTTCTATAATATTGTACCGATTCGTTTGAAATTTTGCATAGGGCGACCTAGTATCATGTAGTTTTGAATTCCGAAAGATAAATGGTGCTGCGTTATGGTTACGTTCCAATATCGTCTACTGAATAAGCAGAATGCGAAAATAGAGTTGTTCAAAATGGTGTTTTAACAAAAAAAATGCTGTTGCGCTTTAAAAATTGTTCGGGAAAAAAACAATTACGATGCTAAGCTGCTATTAAGTGTTCCCGACAAAGCTGGACTATCGGTAAACTTAAAGATAGTTTAAAGAAGATAGGAAATTAATTTATGAAGGAAACCGTGAGATGAGTGGTTCGCCAGCGCATTGTGCGTTCCACTGATAACATGGACCTGGTTGATGAAAATGGGACACAATCAATTTTCTTCAAAACTAAAAATTTCGACAAAAGCATTCACCTAATGATCAACAAAGATTTGGTATAAGATCCGAAAAACAAAAAATTGACATTTCAGCAGGTGGTTTATTTTCCGCGTAAAATGAACCATGACCAACATGTTATTGGCGCGTAAATCTGCAATGTGGTACGCCGAAGGAGGACATTTCGAAAATGAAATGACAAAGATGTTTGTGTATTAGTAAAATAGTATTTGTAAAACAAAAAATCAAACGTATCGGTAAAACATTATAGAAAATACAACGACATTTGTAGTGTATCCTTTTTTTTTAGCAACCCTGTAGATAAAAAAACACTAGATCAAAGCAAAATCTGATTAAAGATAAACGGGGTGGTCATCTCCAGTAATATGCCAATATTGCCGTCCCAAAGATATATTATTAATAGAACATCTGAGTCGATAGATCATTTCTATTTAAGAAGTAACTGGTATTAAGGGTCTCACTCTCATGTAAAACATGAGAGTGTCATCAGGTAATACAAATAATATGCCACGTGAATAAATAAACAGAAAGCAACGTTACATGTGGTGGGCAAAATTTTTATTTATAGACGTCTTTGAACTCATTTCTATAAAATTGGAAACTTGAATTAAGTGTTTCCACTAAACAGAACTTGTTGTCATTTTTTTATTTTAATAAGAGCTGCGTCAAGGTTAAGGGTCTACTCAAGATTTGATTATTACTGACTCTCGTTTATAGTCGCTATTCATTAAAACGCTGTCCTGGATTGCTTGCTGAAATTAAAGTGACAACTGTGTCGGTTATAAAACTGTCCTCACCTTGTCTTCGCACAACAGGGGCAAATGAAGCAAGATTTCCAATGGCTCGGCGTCGGCCGACATCACAATAAATTCGGAACGGCCTCGATTTAACGTTTTGGTCGCTGTAAATAAAATTGAATTTCGTCAAAACACAATAGGAAATGAACGCTCTGGTAATACCAAAATACATTTTTTGTGAAAACAACTGCACCAAAATTTAGTTACAACAATCCTGTAGTGTAAAATTTGTCGTTTCAGTTTTTAAAAAAGGTAATTATTATTTTAAGAAGGCTACTTTAAAAAATAAACAGTGTCGTGCTTCAATATTATTAATTAGGACATTTGGTTCACATTACACTTCCACGACGCACTTACCCTCGTTAGCGCCTTTCTTGATCTGCTTATAGTTGGCAGCCTGCTGCACAAGATTCAAAATCTTGGTGGTCAGAGCAGCGTCGGCCAAGGGATAGGCCTTCGGGTTGACATCGTCGTTTTCACTCTGAAAAATAAATTAAAATGTCGATGTTAGATATGTAAAATGTGCCTTAAAGTACCTGCATAAAACACTAACATCTCCTAATTGTTTTCTTTCCCTTATTTCTGCCGCAAACCACGTTTCAAATAACAAAACAATGGTTTTTGGAAAAATAATTGCGGTTTTGTTAACCACGTCTAAATACATGTATGGTACATGTGTGCCCATGTTCGGTAGTAAGGCTAGCCGGCCTAGGCTTGCTGAATGCCCTAACCAGCCATCTCGAATCGCTCCAAATTTTAATATTTAAGCACGCCATGAGCAGACTTCCTGAGTCACCGATTATTAACGATAACGATTACCGATTTCAACGAACACGTGTTTTGTCAACCAATTTTGATGTTGCCTCAATGGCAAATCTAAAATAACCACGTGCATTTTTAGTCGACATTCTTGTGACCAAACTAGATTGAAACAGGGTGCTGAGATCAATTGAAAATTATCTGTTTATCACAGATTCCCTCTCCTGGCACAATCAAAGCCAATGTATATACGCACCAAACATCACTCTGGATCACGGACATGTGTTAATATTAGGCTTACTGGCCAGTAAACAACGGTTACTCACCATGATTGATACTGGAATGATATAGTAAAAGACTGGCTGGAGATCCTCTCTGCAAAGAATTCCTTTGCTTCACTGAGGAAAATATGCAGAAAATTGGCAGAAAATCCTAAAATTAACGGCGGGTAATGAGCACACGACAACAAGACGAAGTGGACCGATTGACGCCTGGAACAGTCAGTTTGTGATGGGCCAAAGATAGTATAAAAAGGATTGCTCGTCAAGAAGGCAGCGCTCTGATTAGTCAGACGCGTGTGACGAATCGGAAGACCTCAAGAGGCGCCATATTTGAAAACGCTTGTATGATACCTTCGGTTATACTACAACTTGCCAAAAAGGCAGTCTTTTATTTTTATTCTTTATGTATTGCAAGAAGTTGCCGAGCCGAGCGAGTAGCGATGAATGATTGTGTAGTAAGCCAAAACATGATCGATTTTTATTTGTTTTTATTTGCATCAGCGTAAGACAAAGAGAAACTACAAGAGGGAATACATTTTGGAGGTTTACGACAGTGTTGTAGAGTAAGTTTGTCATACGCGATTTCAATGTGCGCTCGTCTTCTCTTGGTGTTGAATAGATAATACATAAGGTGCACATTGGAAAAGAAAAAATCCACAAACTATAGCTCCAGCATTAAGGAAATTTCACGTTCGGGTCAATAAAAGTTGCAGACAAAAATAAACAAAGGACAACAAAAATGTCCAGATAGTCTTATGTAAGGCGTGGTAGAATATTAATCATTAGTACCAACGACCGTAAATGCCAACGGACGTAGGTTAACAATAGTACTGAAAAGAACAAATTATGATATAATAAAATAATAGTATAGCATTGGAAGAACAATAAGGATAACCCAGTGGTACACCCTCAAATGCTTAGTAAAAAATTGGCATTTGCGGGGCACGTTTTAGCATACTGGTCTAGCCTTGTACATACACATTGAGAATAGTATAGCCACTCGCTGTATTTAGTTTTGGCTTAATTTATAACAAAACTTTATTATGATCTTGTGAATGGCAATAACATGTCATTCTCTCTTCAATTCTTTTCATTTTATACTCAATGCATATGCCAACATATCCATGTTTTCAATCATATTCCCGAACATGTAGGAGAGCAATCATAAACATGTACGTGTTTGTAATTGCCTCAAAATCGGTATTTCTTATTAATATTTATGTTGGACAGTCATCTCAGATTGCTCCATTATACTTCAAGTTTAAAAAAAATATAATCACATCTTAAATATTAGCATACATTTCAAAAATGTTACTATACTTTAAAAATATTTGACGTTTTACTTACGATTAGCGACGGCGATCGCCGATCGGCAATGCAGAGGCATTATCTACAGCTAGTATACGTAGGTATTGGCAATTGAGGCGAGGTCTTCTGATGACGTCACATTTGACTTCAAAGGTGCCGCCCGGTACACCGAAAAGCTTTTACGAGCAAACCTTTCTTTACTAACCTTGCTACAGACTCAGTATAAGCGCATTTTGCCCCACCCAGCGCCATCTGTTGAATAAATATTACAACAACTCGCTTGTGTGATCGAATGAATGCAACCTCGAGAAGGCGACACCGCGCAGAATCAAAAGTTTCGTTAAGCTGGATCTGTTCGTGTTCGTGAAGGTTGACCCAGGGTCGACCCCGATAATGTAAACCCAGTTTTAAAGCGGCTGGCAAGATCACAATAATAGTCACCCAATCATCAGAGCGATGAAGATCAATTTATTTCGTCAAATATTCTAATTACTAATTAATTTTGATAAACTTCATGCTTAAAAAAATAATTAAAAGAAGAGCGAGGGTAAATTATAGTCGATGGACCCAATGAACGTGGCATATATATATATGCATTACTTCTAAACTTTGCCAAGTTATTTCAAGGTTGTTTGAAACCGGTGAAACTGACACTGCAGTTTAATGCACAATATTCACAGATGTATGTGGAAAAGGACATCATTCGGCGATCGAACTTTGATAACTGGCAGTGTTGGGTAGGAACGGAACGGAAAGTTTCATTCCTAGAAACTGGCTCCTTTTTTGAGGAACGCCTAGGTTCCTTTTTTATTTTTAAGTTACTGGATCGGGAACTGGTTCCTTTTTTCATCAGAGGAACGGGAATTGGTTCCTTTTCAATAACCTCCTGTAATGTTATTCACTACAGTGATCCGGAATAAAAATAAAAAGCAACGAACCCAAAACAGTGTTGGGTAGGAACGGAACGGAAAGTTCCCATTCCAAGGAACTGGATCCTTTTTTGAGGAACGGAGGAACGCCTACGTTCCTTTTTATTTTTGAGGAACGGAAGCGTTAACTGTTTCCTTTTTTAATCGGAGGAACGGGAACGGAAACTGGTTCCTTTTCAAAAGGAACCGAACCTAACACTGATAATTGGCGGCTGAGCGCTCGAGCTCTACAGATTCAGACTTGGCATCTCTCCTCAAGGAATAAATTACGTTAGATATAAGATAGGCCTGTTAAAAGCAATACAACATATAGTTGACACTGACTAAGCCACGAAAATTTCGAATTTATAGCTGATTTGATTTGTTTGGATATCTAAATTACCGATGACTCAGTTGGGAATGGCAACAGCCTACGAAGCCGACGGTCCCGGGTTTGATTCCCGACGCAGGCTTTCGTTTATTCGTTAGCCTGGGGTACTGGCGTCACCCCTGAGCTTCCATTAGGGAGTGCAGAGCTTAGTGGTGGATCCTGCAGCCTGGCGATTCCAGCTGCCATTCCCCCATCCCTTCCCTTCCACGCACATCTCCTCGCACATCTCCATAGAGATATAAGGATTAAGTAATCCTGTAGTGCACTAGGCACTACGGTGATTTAAAAAAAAAAAAAATAATAATTGAATAGCTGTTTGGATCTTGTTGAAAATTTGAATTGATTAAAACCGGCTGTGTGGCTCGGGTTTTGGTTTTTTATTCGAATCTCGGCGCGGACTCTCGTTTATTTTACTCCAGAATACGGGGGGAAAACGTGCTCCTACGACATTGCCACTGGAACACGAGCAATACAAATTATCCTAGAGTGATACACTGTACTGTGATCGGCACTAAAAAATATATTGAGCAGGTGCAAATTACTTCATTTAAAAAAAATGGTACCGGCTTGACAGCTTTTAAAAATTGGCTGCAAAGTATGCACAATAGTTGTTAGGTTACGTGGGTTTAGTTAACTATCTCCTATCTCACTAAACTAACTACAGAAAATAACTAAATGAACTAACAATCCGCATGTAAAACAAATCGTCGTCGTTTTCATCGTGATTTAGCGCAGGCACGTACTATTTTAAACTATTTTCACAAGTGTAGTCCACGTGTGCGTTTAGCGTCAAATAATGTTATGAAATACCAGCTCTTTGTTTTTGATTTTCTATTATTATAATAGTGCAAAGATGTTAACAACTTACGTGGCTCCCCGTTGTACTGTCACATTAACGTGTTCGAAAACGGCGAGTCGCTCGGAACGCCCTATACACCAACGGCTATGTGTCTGGTATCCTTTGGAACAATCTCTCACTTGGACAGCGCTTGAATTGTCCAAGGAACGGCCGTTGTGCGGCAACGTCATCTCACTGACAAAAAAATATGGATCTCTTAATTATGAACGTAATTGTAAAGTGGCCTTGCTGCCGAGTAATGCGCGCACATGTGCCCGCGACGTGAAATTACTGCGTATCAAATTTCAACAGTTACTAAATGCCAAGTAAAGGTTGTGACTCGATATGCAGAGTCCGATTTGCCAAATAAAAAAGTGGGGGGGTCGGCCGAGTCATTTGGGGGGGGGGAGGTACTCA
>JAUJYS010005010.1:0-11398 GCA_033995665.1 Melogona broelemanni
CTGCGCCGGGAATCGAACCCGGGACCTTTGGCTTCGTAGCATGTCCCCATACCCACTGAGCCATCGGTTCGTACTTTCGACGAGCCGCGGTACTGGTGTCACCACTGAACTTCCATTAGGGAGCCCAGAGCTTAAGGGTGGATCCTCGGCATCCTGGCTATGCCATCTGCCATTTCCTTCTCTTCCCTACCCCTCACATATCGCCATAGCGACACGAGGGGTAGTAATCCTGTAGTCCTGTAGCACTACTACGGTAATTAAAAAAAAAATCCTTGGAACGAGATGTCATTTTGCCGTTCCTACGCAACACTAAACTTGTGTACGAATTTCTCGCGCAATATTTTAGAATCAAATCGAATTTTGTTTTTGTCGAGCGACGACAGCGTTGCTTTGCGGATAGAGCGTCGTGCGCTGCGGCTCTGTCGCCGACCAGATAAAGTAATCTGTGCACGCAAGTTGTCGAGAGCCGGCGTTTTCTATATGGCTTTGGCGACATTTCGACTGTCTGGAGGTGTTTCGCGAGGCGTTTTTTTCTCGTCTCCTATCCTCCGGTGAGGCGAGCTATCGATCGTGACCAAACAACGTTATCAAGTAATTTTGTTTTTCGCGTGGCCATTAGAGTCTCTTTTTCCATGGAAATTGCTAATGAGGAACGTTTTTAGATGTTAACCGAACGATGGCGTGTTCATTTATGGCAAGATTTGATAGACAGTCGGTTTGAATAGAACTATTTTCATATTTTTGGTAATTTAGAGATGGTTTTACTTACTCGGAACTTGGAACTCTTTACTTACTTAGAACTCGGAACTTGTAAGATTGTCTCTAGGTGCTTGTTCGCGCGGCAGGCGCTTGGACAGCATTACGTTTTATAACTTGGAATGCACGAGCTTTTAGTTCTTGATTGGGAACATTGATGGCTCGGCGATCGTTGGGCTCCAATCGCGAAGCCAGGCACTAAGCTACCGTGTTGTGGCGTACGTGATCGAACCTCTGGAGACCTGAGCAAATTTTGGGCTCTTGTTTAAAGAAAAAAAAAGGTATATTTTTTAGTGTGGGCCCCGTTGCTCAGTGATCGAGCATCCGTCTTGTGTACGGCGATCCCAGGTTCGATTCCCGGCTCGAGCTATCGTTATTCAATCCCGGAGGTCCTCTATAAATGCTCTTTCGAGGCGATTATAGGGTACAGAATCTCATGTAGTATAATTAACTGCAGTGAATCTAAAATAATTTATATTTTTGATATATTGTTTAACAAAATAAAATAAAGATTGTAAAATGTGTGTTGGTAAAAACTTGATAGCAAAAGAAAGAAAAATATAAAAAGCTTATGATAAACATTTATTTAAAAAAATAAAGATGGCGGGGTATTGGAATCTGTCTACATGTGCCGAGGGTCTAAATATTTTTTTCCCCGCGATGGCAGCCGGTTGATGCCGCCGGTCTCGCGAAGCCGCGACGGAGAGCCGGTCCCGGTCTTGGGAATCCCCTCCCGCGCGCGTGTTTCGAATACAATTTCAGTGACATGTAGGCCTGCGGGCCGACTTTTATCGATCTCTGGGGCTGAAAACATGGTGTCGTTCGTCGTCGTTGTCGCCAAAGAAACTCAAGGGTAGAATGTACGAGTCGCTGTCATTTCGCTGTGTTTCCCAAACTTTTTGGCTTGCAGAGCCCTTTTTAGAACCGATTTCACTGGCGGAGCCCCTTTAAGAGGCTAGTAATTTTCATGGCGGAGCCCCATTTAATACAAATTAATGGCGTTTGGATACAAGTTAATGGAATCCTGGAGTGGCCGCTGAGCCCCTGGGAGACAAAATGGAGCAACGCACAGACACAATGGAGCCCAGTTTGGGAAACGAGGCAAACTGTTCAATTATTAAATTGTGAAGGCATTTAAAGAATGATTTTCTCGGATAGCCAATAGACATGCGTACGGGTTTCGTCCTTTATTCTTGTATCTCTTTGACGTCTGCCCGGCCCGATGTGCCCGTCAGCGACGTGATACGCCCTCTATCGGAGACGTTGAGAAACTCGAGCTGTACGAGCGGAAATCGTCTTTGGCTGTCCATTCGCATTGTTGCTGCGATCGGATGTGTCTGGATTGCTCAAGTTGCCGTTTTTCATTGTGTAGGGTTTTAGGAAAGCCCAGAATGCAATTGAATGGCGTGTCTGTCGAACGACAATTGGGTACGCCCTAGTTGAAAATATCGATTTTTGAGGGAAGTTAGTTTGTAAAAAAGTATATTTGCAACTTTTCTTATGGGAACTCACTCTTACTCTGATATTTTCCTGTTAAACCTTTTCGACTATTCCGAGTAGTAAATTAATATTGTTAATGTCGGGACTATTTAGAAAAACAAATATTTCTAGTCGTTAAATGTAAAAAAAAAAATTAAAATTAAATAATTAAATGTTACAATATTTTTTTCTTCTCCAAATTCGATTAATTTTACGATCTAATTGTACGATCCGTCTAGCTCAGTGGGTATGGCAATAGACTGGTGAGCGGGTGGTCCCGCGTTCGATTCCCGGTGCAGGTATTGTTTATTCGATCCTGGGGTTCTGATGAAAATGTTTCCTTCACATATTGTTTCCTTCGCAACACGAAGGGTATAGAATATCCTGCAATAATATTCACTCAGTGAGGATAATTTACCCAAAAAAAAAATGAAATAATAAATAAATAACTTTATACACCACCATCATTTTAAATTTAAATAATTAAATGCTTTAATATATTTGTTTACAAATTGGATTAAATATTTCTTTGAAAAATTCAAATTGAAAGTAGAGCTATTCGGAGTAGTTTGAACAACAAAAACATTTTATTAATTTTCTTTGCCCACTGGTCAAAATACTTTTTTGACGATACGCCCAGACAAATTTGTTTTCCGTAACGCGACGCCACGATGTGCAATTTCTGCGCCCCATTTGCTCCATCATTTGTGAGATTCGCTAATGCCCCGTTGTGCGCATGCGCGGCGCCGTCATCTCCAGAAGCACGAGATGCTCGCGCGGGATCAATAACCCGCCGCCGTTCCAGCATAAACCTGAAGGACGTGTTCATAACCCTGTGAGTGCCAAAACTGGTTCGCTCTCTTCGCTACGTTCTCTCGTACCCACCGCCAGGGTCCGCCACTATCAACGTGTGGATGGGTTGGTTTTTATGGCGCGAGTTTGTAATTTGCTCACGACGATATTACGTTGATTTAGTCTGTGACTTTTGAATACGAAATTAAAATGTATTAAAATTACAGGTAGCACTCTAAATGCAATTAACAGCGCGCTCCATCCATTATTTGCTGGCGTAATATATATTTTATTTTATCTGAGTAAATATGCGAAGGTTATGCGCTGTGCTCTCCTATGCATACGAATAATACTGTACTATGTTTTCGATCCTTGCGGATCTTGAAATTATAAGTTAGTAGATATACAGGGGGTTGGATAAAATAATGGAAATATCTCAAAAAAGGTGCTCATACAGATCTGTTTCCATTATTTTGTCTAACCCCTGTATCCCAAAATACACAAACCCCCTATGCAGTTTTTAACAATTCCTCAACATATTTTTCCTCCATTGGGATAGTTGCTTAAAAAAATAACTCGATTTGCCGATAGGTGGAGATATACGATATATTTCTATTATACGAGTGCAATGGTGAGTTTTAACCAGACACCAAGGCAACCTAGTGCACGTAATAATAGCAAAGAAATATTTATAGACTAACGATGTAGCTTGATTAATTTTATTAAAATCATAATTTGGGTTGGCACTTAAAAAAAGGACGTTATATTGGATTGAATTGACGGAGACTTCAGTCGCGAGATGAATTTCTAAACGCCGCATACGAGGAAGATGGAAATTGGGGAGAAATCTGAGAGTTCGTCCTCCCATCTCCAAAACGCATTTACGACGGAAGCAATTTGTACAGATATCCAATATCGCTGGAGTTGGAAACGTCCCACGTGTTTTTATTCGTTTATGCCTCCTTTCACATCCACATACTGTCAGACAACCAATCGCCTGTAACATTGTTCAAACGTATTACATAGAGTAAAATATTTTTTTCTTTCCTCTTGTGACCTGACATGACCTTGTTCATGGCTTATCCACTTTGAAACACTAAATAATTTTATGTGTTTATTCGTTTGTTTTGAACTCGTTGAGCATTTCATCAACATAGCAGCATAGCCCATTTTGCTCTATTTTAAAGATCATTCTTGATTGGGTTTATTTACGAGTAGATTTTAGGAATGCCTCTTAGCCATTTAGCATTTTCATATTTCGTAAACAATTTCCAAAAATGTATATATTGTAAAGGTATATTGAAGTGGTGAACTCATGTTTACAAGAGGATATCGTATGATGCTTACGATCGATAACTAAAAATCTTGGTTGTTTCAGTTTTCCGTCGCCGGATGGCGCTCGGGTTTAACAAAATAGCTTCTGAGGCAGAGGGGACGTTCCGTAAAATTGTCTTTTCAAAAGTCAATATTCATTTGCTCTCCAATGGCGTTGGCTGTTTTATTTTTGGATTATAAATTTGGACCCATTTTAATGTTTAATTGGGAACGATTAAAACATCTTATGCAAAATTAAGTATAATTATTCGGTATAAATCATGTGTCAATTTAGTTTCAAGCATCGCGAATCGTGAACCGGCCCCTGTGGTAGGGATTGGCTCTCTCTGTCTAGATACGTAGGCCTGTGCGTGTGGTCTCGGATCACGATATTGCCATGGCAACCGCGGAGCGCTCTCTGCTTGCGCCAAAGATATATAAAAGGTAAAAAATTCTCAGTGCAACATTGAAATGTCTGTGGCGACCAAATAAACGTCAAATTTATTAGAAATGATCAATTATTAATCAGATTTATTCGATGAACAACATTGTTGGGTCTGTGGCAAGATACGCGCAATAGCTAGGTAGTCTAGACATCGGTTTATTCGCTTCGCCGGGTCACGGTGTATTGGTGTGGTCATTGTGTTATCCAACCAAACACATCTTTGCCGCGCGCGCATGCGCGTACGCTAGAAGCGGATCTAAATAAAAAAAAAGCGCGCCAGCCATCGGTGTGCTGCGGGCAAGCGATTCCGTCTTATCGGGGGGAGCTTTTCGGCTGCGTTGGGTTTGTGCGTCGTTTTCTACTGTGTTCATTGACATCGTGTCCGTGAATCAAGAAATGAAGAATGTGCGCGATAGATGGTGACCATTTGACTAAAAACTTGTCAAGTTAGATGGCGAAGAGATTTCAGTTGCA
Organism: Melogona broelemanni; assembly: GCA_033995665.1. Taxonomy (NCBI): domain Eukaryota; kingdom Metazoa; phylum Arthropoda; class Diplopoda; order Chordeumatida; family Chordeumatidae; genus Melogona; species Melogona broelemanni. The sequence continues at coordinate 5,261 of JAUJYS010005010.1, forward strand.
AGTCAAGTCTTAGTGGACGGTCAACCAACCGCTATTTTTGCAGACGTGGCGCGAATCATGTCTTGATGCGAGATGAATTCGACACGCTGTTTTGCTCATCGGTGATCTTCACAAGGCTCTTGCAATTTAAAAAAAAAAATAGATTTTTTCGTTATTGGTTTTGTTATTTTTAGCACTTTTTCCAAACTTTTTTGTCTTTATCGAGGAACGTGCAACGTCGGTTTAATTTTAATTTTATGGCAATTTTTGTCGGGTCATGTGTGGTGAAAATGTGCATCTGATGTGGAAGAATTTTCGGTTACGCTGTTGCTAGGCAAGATCTCGTCTTCTGTGCGTGTTGAGAGACTGCATTGCAACTGCATGATGTGGCGCACCAGATGCAATGACTGTTTTTGTCCGGCAGTGTTTGTTGCTTCGTGAAGATTTCCCTATAATAATATAGCTGTCATTTTCTAGGGGGGAATTTGTCAGGGGAAAAAATAAAGAATTGCGTTGTAAGGTCGACAATCAAAATACACATCGAACAAATCAAAATTCTTTGTGGTAACCACTTAAAGTCATTTTCGGCCCTGAGCTTTGAAAAGTGCCCTCAGTGGTTAGACCAATAATTGACGTAGTGTATTTAAACATGGCATCACCATTGTCTACAATCGTATCGCTTGGTCCGCTGAAGCAAATCCGTTCGCAACCACATCGTCATGTAGGTGACGTTATTTATTTATTTAATTTTCAATGTTGCAACCTTGTACTGCCTTGTTCGTAGGCGACGTTGGAGCAAACGTGGGCATCTTGAGACTGGAATTAGAGTTGTGTAATATGTTTTATTTGTGGGCATTTGGATGCGCGTTGAACTTAATTTGCCGAAAGGTGATTACGCAACCTTCACCGCGCCGTGCTGCCAGATGCGTATGTGGTGCCACCTTTGCTCCAACGTCGCCAGATGAAACTAGTTAAATGCATTTGTCGGAGATTGCTAAAATGAATTGCTTGTTCCTTTCGCTCGGAATTTTCTTTAATTAAAACAATTAAAAAATATATAAATTCTTAAGTAATTATAAAACCTAGTTGAATGCAATATGATAGTAACACACTTTATATATCCATCATGTACAGTAGAATTTAATACAGTAGCATTATTTACAGTACCAATGTAGTATAGTGGAGTAGTCTTTAAAAATTGTTCTGTTGTGATTTTCACATTTGGACGTTGTCTAAGATAATAATATGTCGTACATTAGGTTAACCAAGTTAATCGCTATAGCCCATCACACAGCATCTCCCACAGCCTTGTACAGTACGCATACCTGCGTAACGGTGGCTCTCCCGATTCGTGATATCGTGATATTACAGTCAACGCACTCTTTTTTCCAACCGTGCGGACTCACACCACGGAGAGAGCCGACCGAATCACCGCCAACCACCATCACCGCCATCACCTAGGGGGGGCCTGTGGCCGATTCGACGCGGAACGACTTCTCTCTCTGCCGCACTGACACAGCCAAAGAGCGCACACAGTGCCTGCGTACGTTTACGGTTTCGGGATTCCAGCTTCCCAACGCCCCCGCCTGGTGGACCGATCCAAAAGTGGCATCGTGGTTCTCTCCAACGGGGAAAATCGACACAAAAGAGGAACGACTGCGACGGAGGCGAGTTTGTCGCGTCGAGTGAGGGAGGCAGGACGCGATATTCGAACCATCACTTTCACTTCCAGAGTCCGTTGTCCAAAAATCTCGAGATCGACTGGCGAGAGAGAGAGAGAGAGACCCGACTCCAGCCAGAATTATCTCGGATGTCTTGTTTTGTTGCGTAGGCGGGGTCTATTCTGTTGTTAAATTTGGAGGCTGTATTTTTGGGCTTGTCTCTAGTTAATTTAACACACGGTGTCTATCACGTTTTGCTAACATCGGATGTTTGTTCATCTGTGTTTGGTGGCGGAAGGAAGCTCTCACGCACTCATAACGTATTTGTTTCAACTGTGTTTGGTGGTGGTGGAAGAAAAACAAGGAAAAGAAAGAAGAAAAAAAACAACGCAAGTGTAAACGAGTAAGGAAGTGCGAAGTAACGACGTCACAAAGGGATTGTAATTCGCTCCGACACCTAACTAAACGCCCTCTCAACACCATTCCAAAAGTGAAAATAGATTTGCGTTTAATGGGATACGCTGATTAGTGACGTCTACTACCATCCATGTCAGTTTTGCGTCCACTTTAAAATTCGATCAGTTAGTTCGATCCAGTCATCAAGATTCCCCGTTTCGCTATGAAGACGTCCATGTTCGGGTTGGAGTTGTTCGAACGCGGCAAGCACCGCCAGCAACAGCAGCAGCTGCTCCTGCAACAACAGCAGCAGCAGCAGCAACAACAGCAACTTATCCACGGCGCGCCGCCGCCCCCCAGTTCCCAATACAACCACCAGAACCATCATCCCCATCACAACCACCACCAGCAGCAACAGCAGCTGCAGCAGTCACAGCAGCAGTCGTGTCAGCAGTTGCAGCTGCACAAGCGTTCTCATTCCAAGTCATGCCAGCAACAGCAGCAGCTCCAGTACGAGCAACAGTTACAGCTGCATCATCAGCAGCAATTGCAGTTGCAGCAGCAGCAACAGCAACAGCAGCTGCAGCTGCAGGAGCAGAACGGACAAGGACATCAGTCTCGGAAGTCGCAGAAGATTAGCACCAAGACGCGGCATTCGCTGCTCTACTATGTGCTGGTTTCGCCTCTGCGAAAAACCACTGGGGTACGTAGCTATAGGTGGCGCTGATTACATTATTTACGTTGCCTTATAATTATGAAATGCATTATTCATGTTTATGTTGCTGGAATTAATACTGGATTAGTTTGTTTTCTTTCGCGTGGCAATATGTGTGTAAATGTGTCTCACTGAATCTAGCTGAAATCTTAGTAACGGGAATCTTAGCACTAAACCATTTGTAGAATAAAAAACCGTAAGCATGATTTAACAAGCACGGACGTTTGTTTAAGGTTGTATCTTTTGGCGCCAATATATTTAGTGGTAGCCGTTCTAACCATTCTATATCTATGGTCTGAGAGTAATGCTTTGAGCGATTGTTTGAATGTATTTCAAACAATACGTAGAACTGTGTTTGAATATTTTTTTGTCGTTGTTAAATGCAGCTTGTTTCGTAAAAAACAAGTATTTAATTATTTGATGAATAAGACTGTTATTGGAATTACACTCAACTCCAAATGCTCTCTAGTGATCCTCTTTATTCGTTTTCAATTGTATTGACAATTGAGAAAATAGTGCCTAATTATAAGCAAACAAAAAATAATCCTATTTTTCTCCCAGGGACATCGATGCTTCTAGGGCTAGTTTCTCCGCATAACGCGCGTGCCAGTAGTGATTGCATATCGTAAAGGGGCAGCAGCCAACTTCTAGCAACTTCGCAGTACCTGTTAAATGTGCATTGGCTATCGATGTTGTTACCAGAGTCAAGATTCTCTTGTCTAGTGTATCACATTTAGGGAATTATTTTTAACCTTGATTCATCTGGTACTTGTGTCCAGAAATCATTAGCCAAAAAACAAATATGATCAACATATCATTTGACAATCACCGCGCACTACAGGAGATTCTGTACTCCACGCGTTGCTATGGCAATATGTGCGGGGCACTTTTCTCATCAGTACATCGGGATCGAATACACGTGTGCCCATACCGAGAATCGAACCTGAGACCGCCACACCGCAGTCGGGTTGCAATGCCAACAGAGCTAGACGGGTTGTATTCATACACGTAATGAATTAAAACGTAGAATTTATTTTAGATTGTTGAGGGACATACATGCCTGCAATTGTTTGTCTTTATACTGACTGCTCACATTTTCTCACATATTACCGTAGCAATACGAGGGGTACAGAATATCCTGAAGTGATATTCACTACGGTGATCAGGAATTAGGAATTAAAAATTTATTTCTATGTAATTTAATATTAAAAAAATTTAGCTCATCTCTTCTGCGGGTTTTTAAAATTACAATTACAATATATACCCGCAAGCAGGCCCAATGGCGGGGGTCAAAGACCGGTTATGGACAAAGATGGGGTTATCCTTGATCTTAACACACTTACACCTTGTGTTGAGTTAGCCGTGGCTGAATCGAGCAAAGTAAAAGCAGAGATTGAAAAAAAAAAAAAAAAAAAACGTGAAGAAAATTGAGTGGGACTCATTTTACCGCTGGCCGCTGTTCATCCTCTCGCTAAATTGGACGAATTTCACGCCCCATGAGCTCTCGCGCATGTACATGGGGTGAGGGGGTGACTCTTCCAATTGTTTAGGGTAACTGTCTTTGGATTGTGCTTTCTCGGGCACGCCCACCGCCACCACCACGATTGTGTTATCGGATATGCGACCTCTGCCCAACGACTATCTGCGCTTATCTCTCTCTCTTCACCGATAATGCGATCTATCCCCCCCCCGTACATCGCTTCGATAATACAATCAATCATTGACATAATCATTCTGGCTTCTGTGTCGCGTGTATGTCTGTAGGTGGGGGAGTTGGGGAACTGACCAGATATTCTCGTGAGGCCTGGGGCGCGCTTGTCCTCTTGGTTATACGATTTGTGCCGGCGAGTTAACCACGGTTGTGCCTCTATTTCGGTCGCGTTTGACTCTATATGATCGATCGATCATCGATTTTCGATTTAATTATTTCGCATTTAAAACGCATATTTTGCGTCTGGCGACCTTTTCGATTTTTTCCTGTATTGTTTACCATCGACGTTGTCTTATGACATTCGTTGATAAATAAATAGAAAAAAAAGTAATCATAATAGTTTTAGAATTTTAATTTAATAAATATAAAATTTTATATAAATTTAATTTCTGAAAGCGAGTAGCTTTGCATCCGATTCAGATAATTTTAGCTAAAAAAAAAATAGAATGAGCGTTTTCCGTTATTCAGCGGTTCCTTGCTCTAAAATTCGTCGGCACCGAAATTGATACCGTATTTTTTATGGCGTTTTTTTACTGGGTTGCTTTTTCGCTTGAATTACTTTTTTAGTTGAGCTAATGGTTTCCTTAATCGACAAGACGTGAAACTTGTCACTCTTTATATGTAATAGTACTCTAGCAATCCTTTCTGACGTCAAATAATGTTTCACGAGAAAAATATCGTTCCGAATTTTTTATACGTGATTAGTCTCAGCCGGAAGTAATATTACGCTACATCGCACATGGGTGGTATGAACTTTCGCTGAATGGAAATTTGTGTTGCAGCTTTAAAAAAATATTTGGTTTCTGCGGCTTACGGTACTGAGGATGATTGGAGTTGTGTTAAGGCGATTTGTTCCTATTTTTCTGGTTGACCGCCATGCTATTCAGTTATTCTCAATAACATATAAGTTTGCCCCAGGTCTCATTGAGATATTGAGCTTGGTCGTACCAGTCCATCGAATGTGGAGCGACGAAAATTGTTATTATGTTTTGATTGTGCGACAAGATATCCACTCCCCTGCATGGAGTAGTAAAATTGATCGCTGCATATTTGGAAGTTCGTGATTTTCTAATTACCGGGGCCAGCCTCTCGTCTATCACGATCGACGTTCGATTCTCGTCGGAACATGCGTGCTCGTCGGATCTGCCTGCCTGCCTGCCGACTATCGATTTTAATTGCCGCCGATGATATATTTTTGAGTGGCCGCCCCGTTCCAGTTTCAATTAAGCTTGTCGACTGTTGGCAATGGGGGGAGGGGTGAGGATGAAGGCACCAGCACCGTCTGCTTCCACTTGATGATTTCTCGCGCTCGATATTTACGGAGTCGATTTTGCTACCTAAAATTGGTAGCTATTATCTGGCCGCCATTCAAAAGTTGTAATTACAAAATATATTTTGGCTAATGGGAGATCATGCTGTAGGAATTAGAGGCGAAATATATAACTGATAGAGATGGCAGTTCGTAGGAGCTGTTGTCGAGAAATAACTATAAGATGGCGGCGTCTCCGACCAGTGGAGACAAAGGTTCTGTGGGTGGAAACGATGCACCTAGGCGAAAACGGCTGTTCGGACGTAAAACGATGATTCGCGTGACCCACGGAGAGAGTCACACTATTTGTTAACTTTTTTTACACCTCAAGTTTTACAAATAATTATAATACAATTCATCCCATCGA
>JAUJYS010005011.1:0-11397 GCA_033995665.1 Melogona broelemanni
CGACGGGGAAGAAAAATATTGCTGCGGAGGAATTTGTGGCTTTCTTATGTCATTAGATAAGCAATGAGGTTTGAAGGGGTAGAATCAAGGATGCCGCCGCGTACATGCGGTCTTTGTGAACTTTTTTGTTCGTATCTGTGTTAGTTTATGAGCATGAGAACAAAAATGAATCACGAGATGCACATAGGGTAAATCGTTGAACCGGAACGTTGTAGACGAACGAGTGTTATGTGCTTATTGTATTAGTGTGTGAGGTGTAAAATCAAGGCTGTACTATTTCTTAACTGAAATTATTGCGAAAATACACAGTAGATGCCAATAATGCTGACGGATCGGCGGAAATTCGTCGTAACTCAGTCGATATTGCGACCGACTGTATAGGGACTGTCCCGGGTTCGATTCCCGTCTCTGAATCTCAGTATACTAGCAAAAATGTGCCCGCTGGCAATATTCTAGCTAGCAACCCTGGGGGTATAGAATCTCGATGTGCTATTATCAAAAACAGTGATTGCAAAAAAAAAATGGAAAATTATAAGATGATGCGTGAATTATTAATACTATTGACTTGTAGGACACAAATAAAACGCCCCAAAATTTAAGTGTCATGGGCTATCTTTGATGAAATTTGTGGACTTGCTATTGGATTAGGATGCGTCGTGAAACCACAGAGGTGAATATTTAAAAAAAAATATCGTCGTCATCCAAAAAAAATCTATTTTTGTAGTACAACAAATTTTGACCCGTCACGTGATGATTGGACTCCAGATAAAAATATCCATTTTGAACGCGTGTGACGTCCAACAATGGCGACAATATCTAGTGCCCTTTTTCATTCAACGGTACAATGCGCTCATTTCCTTTGACAGAAAGGAGGGGGTGGGAGAGTTCGCGCGAATATCAGTTTTAAATATTTTTTTTTTCTTTTTTCATTTTCATTTTTGTTATTTGTTCCTAGGCGCGATAAAGAAGGGGGTGATGCGTATTTCTGGGGGTTGGAGAGGGGTACACAGTGGGGAAAGTGGGTGGTGGAGGGGCGCGATTTCCGGGACCTCCGGACACGCTCTGGATTAACTCCCGTGAAAGGCGAGAATTACGTCGGCGACATTAATGTCATTATACTCGGGTCATTGTGTGATCTCTCTCACCCCCCCTCCTTGTCCCCCCCCCCCTCCCCTGCCCCTCTCACCCGCTATCGGTTCTTTGCATACGTAATGTACTGATCTAAATCAGTTGCCAACTTGTCCGTTGATCCCTCGATGCGCGTGCGCTGTTGTTGTCGCGGTTTCTATTTTTCCGGTTGCGCGGATCGGGACTGGGTGTACGCAAAGTGGGTGCCTGGTAAAATGAGCGAAATTTCGAGTGAAAGAAATGGTTTTTATTGGAAATAGCCAAATACAGGTTTTGGACAAAATAATGGAAACAGCTCTATATGGTGCACAAACAGATCTGTTTCCATTATTTTGTCCAATCCTTGTACTTCAGTGCGTTATTAGAAGATTAGAAGGAACATGTTCTGTCTGATATCGACGTCATGCAAAAATTTCACTTTTCTTCAATTTCTGAATCAACAGTTTCACATGCGTAGATTACATTTTTTTTTTAAAACATATTGCTCCCGGTACAAAAAATGAACCCAGTATGCCGCGATAAAAGGAAAAAAAAAATAAACGAAAGGGTTAAATACTACTTCTATTTCTCCCTGACTGATGACGGCGCATCACTATCGAATCCCCCACGACCCTCGCCGTTTTCACCAAACGCATATTAATAATTTTAATTAAAAAACTTTAAAATTAAATAATTAAAATATTCGTTATTACCTCCATGGTTGACTGTTAAATAAATAAAATCAGTAAAATAAAGTCGTATGGTCAATCGGAATTTATTTTAATCAGTATGGTTCATTTAATTATACATCTATCTCGGCGTGTAGGTTTTACACCACCATTTATACATGTTTCCTTGATTTCCCAAACAATTCTTCAGCAGTATTGAAGTGATATTTATATTAAAAAATAACTCAACATCAAATGACAGTTGTTTGCCACGAAAAATTGAAGAAAATTTAAAACTTTGTCATTAATTTACCGATATATATTAAGTTTATTTTTTTGTTAAATAACGGCAATTGTGCGCGCACATTTTGCACCGCACGCACATTGTCGTTCAGCCATCTCACGTCATCCATCGTTCCGCTCTGATCCGCGACCCCTCCCGTGAACTGACGCCGGGTTTATTTATCTGCGTAATAGACCGCTCCACAGCCGATCTCCCTCGCTCCACCTACTTTGTGCGCTACCCATTTGTATATTGTATTGATACACGAAATTGAAAAAAAAAACACGAAAGGTTTTCCTTAATGGATAATGCAAACCTGGGCAGTCGGGCACAGAATGCTGCATTGAAAGAAGGGCCTGCGTTACAAAATGCCCCCTAGCTCGATAGATATCGCCTGGATTAACGATTAACCGGTGATAAGCAAACCAGAATGAGCCTGGTTGTGTTCTGCAGTTGTGCCCCCATACTGCTTCCGTTTATGATCGGCAATGGAGATCTACATGGTAAGGGGTGGTTGGGGAGTCAGGGGTCATAGGCATGGAAAGGAACCGGGATGCAATGCGTGGGCGATTGGAGGAGGCTTATTGCTGGGCTCACCGGATGCGCATAATTTATCTAATTTTTTTTATCATTATTTTGTTTGTTAGGAGGTGTAGCTGCTGGTACGTTTGTAATTTATGGCAAAGGGTTAGCGGAAAAAATAATTAACGTACAAAAGAGCATTTACATAGTATTGTCAACTTTCACAGTTTAGAAATGAAATTGTGTTCAGTTTAAATTATTTGTGCCTGTTATGTACGTGCACAAATTAGAAGTATTACATCTGTTGTAAGCATGTGTACAGTACATATTAAATAAATTTGTACCTTTGTCTACAAATTAAATAATTTGTACTTCGTATGAACGTCTACAAATGTTTTTTTTGTACACGTACCTAACTATTTAATTTGTACCTGTTAAGCACCTGTTTTGCACGTAAATTAGTGATTACATTAAAAATCAGTTACTGCCACTTGAACTGCATACAGGCAGTTTCACAATAAAACAAGCAAATTCATTTATTAATTTGTATTTATTTAAATGAAAGAGTTTTGGTTGGAATAATTGTACTTTTGTGTAAATTTTAAATGGCACCCAAATGTTTCATCAAGAAAATCTACGAACTTTTCACATTCGTACGCCAACAAAAAAGTTTGAAACTGATAGATACTTCATTATAAGAACAGCAGCGACGGCGTGCTGCTATATCCAAACTTCGGATTAATGGATTACTTATAAGCTCCCATTTTAAACGATCTCGCATTGGAAACGCGATTGAGCCTCCGAATAAATGAAGTCAATTTGCGAAGTTCTATCTTGATCAGTCTCGATCCATTGTGAGAATTGATTGTCGTTTGTTCTTTTTCATCGGACGCGTCTGCGATTCCATCGGCTGACCATCTGTTAGGGTGTACACGCTTATAACCCTTTTCTCCTAACCGTTTGATTCCACATTCACGCTAGCGGGGATCGTGGAACAAAAAAGAGAAAACGAAAAACAATTTTCATAATTGCGTGCGTGTCTCGTCACGGATTCTTTAATCCACGGATTTTATTCTTAGTCGATAATTTCACGGTAGATGGCGCACGCAGGGTGATAGGCACCGTGCCGCCTGAATGATACACTCGTTCAAATTATGAGGTCACGTCACGCATGTAAAAGGTCAAAGACGACAAACGTCAAAATTGAAAAAGCTGTGGCGTACAGCGACAAATATGAAAAATACAAATGTTGACAAACGTCACGCATCTCAATAGTGTACTACGAAAATCGTCGACGATGTAATGGTCTGTAGCTGATACAAGAAATTTAAAAAGCGATAATGATGAAAAATGTCTGTTTACCTACGTCAATTTTAACAAACGTCAATTTTAACAAAACGTCAATATTTACAAAACGTCAATATTTACAAACGTCAATGTTAAAAAAACGTCAAAATTAGAAAGCGTCAGTGTCAGCAAACGTCAATGTTGGCAAACGTCACTAATGTAAAAAGCGTCAAGCTTTTCAAATTTGACTCTTTCCACTCATTACGCGTTCGTGCCTTCATAACACCTACCCAAAGTGACTCTTTCCGTTCGTTGACTTTTTAGTTGTGTGACCGCGACCCTTGCAAACAATGCGGGCGTCAGAATGACGTCACTCCTGCACGTGATCATGAAAAAGACACGAGGGGTGGTGATGCTGGAATAAATTTTCGCGGCCATTTTTATCTGGCCTGCCGCTGCGTCTCGAAACCGCAACGCGCGCTGCGTGTACACATTGTTCGCGTGAGATCTAATCGGGATTCACGCTGAGTGGAAAGCTTGACGACGACACGTTATCTGTGATGGCGGTAGCTGTGGAGCACGCCGATTGTCTCGGGTATACGTATTTTGATTTTTTGCGCCTTTGAAATGAAACACATTCGGCGTTTCGGTGTCGTCGAAAATATCTGCCCTGTCTTTTGTAATTCTATGAATAACTGAATTGTCATCTTTCTTCTCTAGAAGTCGAAATACGGAACGGTAACCATTTTGAAGGTGTAAGTACTTGCAAATTTGGCAAAGTTCTGTATACAGCATCGTTCGTAGATAAACATTGACCGTGACGGCGTTTATGTTGCTGCACTGAGCTTAATGTCTGTCCTATTTTATTGTTAGTTGATATGGGGTCGGTTACCCTTAAGTCATCTTAATAGAAGAGCCATGTCCCATTATGGATTTGCATTGGTGGTGAATTAAGATCTTACGATTTTTTTTGTGCGCTTAGTTCGTTGGAGAACTTGATCTGCGGTCCGACGGTCCCGGGTTCGATTTCCGGAGCTAGCTGTTCTATTTTATTTGAACTCTGGATTCAAGTAGTTAGTACATACCGATGGCTCAGTGGGCATGGCAACACCCTACAAAGCCGACGGTCCCGGGTTCGATTCCCGGCGCAGGCTTTCGTTTATTCGTTAGCCTGGGGTACTGGCGTCACCCCTGAGCTTCTATTAGGGAGTCCAGAGCTTAGGGGTGGATCCTGCAGCCTGGCTATTCCAACTACCATTCCCCATCCCTTTCCCTTCCCTGCCCCTCGCACATCTCCAAAGAGACATGAGGGTGCAGTAATCCTGTACTAGGCACTAGGCACTACGGTGACTTAAAAAAGCAAAGGAAGTTCATAAAAAGAGGAAGAAAATAATAAGAAAGTGATTAAAGCTAAGAGTCTTTAAATAGAAGCTAATTGAGTCCTTCAAATTGTAAACTCAAAAATTGCTGACATGACCATAGAAAAGTAAAAAACAACTTTATAATTTTATATTTGTTGTCAAGTAACCAATGTACAAGTAATTTTAACAATGTGATATTGTATTTATGTTATAAGTTTTGCCGACAAAATGTGCTTCAAATAAAAAAGTGAAACCATTTTATCCAGAAGTTGCCATTTTGTTTACTTCTCCATGGCCAGAGAGAACAATTTCCTAGTTTCTTTTTTAAAAACCTCTCTTAGCTATTTGCAATTACAACGGCTCCTACATCCAAAAATATATTATCGTCAAAAATGTGATATTATCAAAGAAGGAAAAAACTTAGGATGGATACTGTCCTGTATTTGAAAACACGTTTACTGATACTAATTACACAACTTTACACATGCACACATGCGCCGACAATCGAAATCCAACTTTAAAGAAGAAAAAAAACGAAACCAAATACAATATAATAACAAAAAAAAAAAAGAAAATGGCGGCCGATCATTCAACCATCAAATCGAGCGACTGGCGATAGTTATCACCAGGGGTGTGCGCTAACGACATCACACAATTAATAACTAATATGATTAATTAGTGCTCTATCACAGACTTGCCTGCACATGTGAAATTAACAAGAATCAAGAGTTCGCTGGAAAGTTTAGTTGGGGTTAGTTCACCGATTCACAAATGTAGATTTAGAGTGTTTTTGCCTGCTTCGCAAATTAAACAATGATATAAATTAAACAATGTCAAAAAATGCCATGGAAAACCATTAACTGACCAAAAATATTTATTATTAAGTTTTAGGCAATTTTTTTAAAATTAATTGTTTATCTTTATTTCAATTTTTGTTAATTGAAATGACATGTACTTAAAGTACAGTACATGAAACATATGAGAATAATTTTTTTAGAAGTCAGAATTCGTCATTTTTTCTTTAATATTAATAAATATTCGACTAAATGGAGACAGAAATAAATTAACAACTGTTAAGTTGGAAAATCAACTCAAATTGATTCCTTTTTTAAATATAAAAAAAACACAATCTGCGTTGATTGAAATGTAGCACTTGTCCAACCTTGCAATATATCTCATTAATCACAACAACATTTGAAGCAGTAAATTGTTGCGCAAGAAAAAGTTAAACAACAATGTAGTTAGAAAACAGCAATAAATCAAACAGCAATAAATCAAATGCAGATTCGTGTTTTAATTAAAACATGATAGGAGTAATTTTTCAAACACGCGATAAGAAATGTATCACATTGTCATGCAAATGAATCAGTAGTTCTAGGTTTACCTTTTTATAGATATTGCTGCACCGCAGAATGCACATTACGTTTTCGAAAATAATTTAAACGGAAGGACAATTACTGTACAGTACCGGACAATGCATTCTACAAAATTAAATTAATTATTAATTTAATTAAATTTAATTAATAATTAAAATAAAACAAAATTAAATTGCAGCCGTCCCTGGAAAATTCAACTTCCATCCAGAAACATTTACTTCCTTTTTATGTCGCCAAAAATTAATTATGTCTAATCGAAAAACATATCAAAATTAGCAAAGAACAAACCACAGAATATCGACATAAATACAGGGTAATTACTAACGTAATTTATACCAGATGTAATTTATGCTAAATTCAAGTTATTAAGAATTTAATTCATTATCACATTTAAATCTAATTATTTGCATCAGTTAGCGAGAATGAGTCAATGACTGTATAGGTCAGGTCAAGTTTTAGCTAGGACAGTCAGTAGCTATACTCAAAAACATATTTTAGTCCATTTCGTTGTGCATTGTACAGAACATGCAATGTTAGCATATAAATCATATAAATATATACAAGTGAAATCTTTGACACATGGAACACAAAATTACATATACCAATAATCAGGCTCAAGTATATACACGTAACATTCATGTAAAAAATTATATTACAGTCATCACTTATTGAATGCTTCATATTACAACAATTATTCCAAGCAGGGAAATTCATGGCATTGTTTTTGCATTTCACAAATAGGTCATTTCCAATTCACCTGTCTAGCATTTTTCAATCTTAGTTATCCGTTAAGAAAGCTCAGATTTTATTTTCTAAATCTGGAACTTCAGTGTCTATTTCGTAAGTGCTGGAATTAAAATCGTACCCATATTTAAAGAGGCAAAAACATTGTCGACAATGGACCTATCCAGATAGTTAGTCTAAGACGCATTATCTAATGCCACACGTAAAAAAAACTGATTTGGACAAGCCCTAAGTCTCACAAAGCTCCCTCTTAAATCGCCGAGGCACATTACTCGTGGATCTTAAAAATGGCAAAATTGTCTGGGCATACTTTTCCCGCACCTTTAGTGAGAGTAAAATATTTCTCTTGCACCTTTTTTATTTTACATAGTTTTTCCGATTCACATGGTGTTCACAGATAGGCCGCGTCTACCACATTGACCGCAGGTTCACACATTGACCGCAGGGATGCTAGTCTTAATGTCCCGCAACGCTCAGGGTATGCGCGATCTTCCGATGCATCTGAATACTAACGGACGGAAAACTCTGTCGCCTACAGGTGGAAAAATTAGAAAGGTGATAAGAGAAGAAGAAAAAAAAAGAAACAAGATACAGGTAAGAAAAAGTTGAGAAATTTGACAAGTAAGCAAGAAACGGCTATTAACGTCACTCAACGTTGAACGATAATATTATTTCCAGATAAGAAAATAGGAACGAAAATGGCAAGTTTTATGCTCGCTTGTAAACATTTTTTTGGAAATAATCTTTTCGGAATAATAATTTTAAATTTGAACGAATTAATTTGTGTTCGTGATTTGAATGAAATTTGTCGGTATGCTTTTAATAACTTTTTTTAAAAATAAGTTGGCTTCAAATTCTATTTTAAGACTAATAGCCGTTTCTTTCGTAAAAAGTTTAATATTATTGCATCACGTTATTACGAGAACAACAAAACAAATAAATAGGAAATAATAAGGCAGTGTTTAGGATTTAGGAAGATCGAAATTTGGATTAGGGAGATTAGTCTAGGAAAGACAGGTCCTGGTTTGGAATGTAGTAGAAAATGTTGAAAAACATAACAACGATATTCAACTTTGTTCTCATTCAGCACGGTTTTAAATAGTTTATCAACAGACTATAATTAATACTAATTTTATTTTATGTCTACTGAAAGTGATTAAATTTGTTTATTACCTGATTAATCGACATAAATTTTTGAATTATGAATGCTCGCATGTAATATTAAATTGGCATACTATGATTTGAGAAGCATTATGAAGTTTTAAAATAAAGTTCAACCAGTAACAAAATGCTCTAATTACACGTTAAAGTGACGTGGACTTGGAATTTGAGCAGTTTTTTTTTGACACATTGCATATCAGAGCTAGTTTTAAAGATCGAAAACTATCAATAATGATAAAAAATGACAAATGTCAAATTATACGGCAAAATTATATTTTGGAGTGATTTGTTTTTTAGTGAACGACTTTTTTCCAAATAGCTGTCAGCAGACAGCTATTTGGAAAAAATCGTTCACTAATAATCCGCAATCAATGTAGACAGTAGAACAGTAAAAATAATATTTTAAAATTTTAATTATGTCCTTTATTTTTTAACGTTGGAAATGGGGGGCGTTGAAAGGAAACTTTTTTTTTGAACGACTTGCAGCCAATAAATAAAATAACAAAAGTAACTTTAAAATAAACCAAATAAAATTCAGCCGTGAAACTAAGCAAATAACGATTTACAAAAATTGCTCACGATTGTAAAGATTTCAGTTCCTCATTTTTCTTAAAATTGAACTTCTCAAAAAAGAACACGTTTCAAATTTTGTGACACATTGCTGCCGCGAAATCTTACAGAAAAAACGCATTTGCATTTTTTTTTATAAATGGTTTCAAAATGAAGACAAATCTTTCTGATTCTGAAGGTTAGGTTAACGATCCGACTGTTCTGATTTTCAAGATAATTACATAAAAATTCACAAAGCAAGGAGCCTAAGAATTTAGTTCGTCACCGTCCAAAATTTTAAAATCGCTTAATAAAACAAAATCGCTAAAAGTACATCAAAATTTGCCGATGATAGGCCGGATATTGAATGTCATTTTAGGTTAAAAAAAACACAGAAGCGAAAGCTTAAAATAAATGTTTCCCCAGAATTAAAAAAAAAAATGAAATGGCGATTCCGTAAGAACAGCAACAGCACCAAAATAATCTATAAAATAAATTTTGGTCATCCGTTCAAATAAATGTCCAAACTGATTTGATTCCAGTCAATAATATTACACAATTTCAAAAATCTAAAATAGGAAATGACTGACGGAATTTTCGCCTTATTCGTTAGCAGCGAAGTGTGCGGAATTCTGGGAACAAGCCATGATGAAAATTGAAAAAAAAAATTGAACATTAACCCTGCTCTCATTCGAAACAAGACTGAATTTCTATTTTTTGAAATTACGATAAAAATTCAGATTTCAAGACACGCTTGCCAGAATAAAAAATAGGCGACCAGCAATCTATTTTGATCATAAGAAAATACATCAGGGTTTTCATACCCCTACAAACACAGGGTGTGTGGACAAGTACAGGGGTTGGACAAAATAATGGAAACAGATGTTTGTGCCCACCTCATAGAACAATTTTCATTATTTTGTCCAACTCCTGTACATGTCCTCCCTGGACAAAAAATTCCGCCTAAGCGAGATATGAGCTGCGATTGGCGACGCATTCCACCACGCCCTCTAGTGACCGGCGATTAAAACAATTATTAAAAAAGCGAGCACAATCGTAACGATCCACCTGGTCAGTATACACTACGCGATACAATTCGTGGCACATCTTTTCCCTAATTATCCCTTTAAATTTAAAATCGCCACGACTTTCGGGGATGGAGTAGGGTGGGGTTTGGGGAGTGGAGAGGGAACGCTCATCGATCATGCGGTACAAGTCTGATTTCGTTGACTAGTCTCCTCCCAGAGTGGCCAGGATGTGTCCACCACCACCGCCGGCACCACCACCCACGTCCACCCGTCCACCATGGACATATGTTACACAGCTCCGACGCGGCACGGGAAGCAACACCGGAAGTAACACCGGAAGTCAGGACGTCTGAAGGAATCCCGGAAGTTGAGGGTGGAGGATGGAGTGTAGGTTGTGGTAGGTATCTCGGAATAGGATGACACGATTAGTTGGATATATAAAGCCACACCGCAGCCACCTTACCACCCATCCCCTCCCCGCCCGCACACACACGAAAAAAAATACCACGAAATTAAAAAAAAATCAAAAATTTTGATTGACCCCCGCATCATCACATGGGACGTTTCCGTCCCTTTTTCAAAGCGTCCCGGGACGGGTCGGGTTCCAGGACCAGGAAGGAGGCGAAGTTGGGATTGTTTTTGTACCTCAGCGATTGGGTCCTGTGCAGCGCCTCGTGAGCACGACGCTGGGAGGCGCTGGCCTCCTCGCTCAGTCCTACCACCTGGCCACGCCACCCGGGAGTGCTCATCACCGGAAGTACGGCCGGGGAGGCCATCTGCAGGGTGGCGTCCGCATCCGGTTCCCCTTCGAACGCCATATTGTCCTTCGCGTAGGGGTACAGCGGATTGTGACCCTGAGCGTCCGACGGTGACTTTTCACCGGAAGCTGCCAGTTTGCTGGCCGCCAGGGAGGCGGTCATGGCCGCGCGGTCGGCGCCCCGGAAGTGGCCATCGTCCAGTCCAGCGGCACCACCACGGTTCATGGACTTGCGGCACTTGGAGGTGCACAGAGTCCGACACTTGTCCTGCAGGATGATGTGTCGGTCGTAGGGAGTGTCGTAGTCCACCTCGAGGATGGTGGAGAACTTGTGCGGGAAGACCACGTCCACTACGGCGATTAGCGCTCCTAGCGTAATGCAGATGAAACCTGGAGGCGGTGGGGAACGAGAGATGAAACAAAGAGACGTGGTGTCAATTTTTTGCCAAAACCAATCTCTTCATTGCAACACGTCAAATATATTTTTTTACACCATGATCTTAATTTAAAATTAATGTCAGAAGAAAATTTTCAAAACTGAAAAGGTGTGCGAG
>JAUJYS010005012.1:0-11397 GCA_033995665.1 Melogona broelemanni
AACGCCTAGGTTCCTTTTTATTTTTGAGGAACGGGAACTGGTTCCTTTTCAAAAGGAACGAACCCAACACTGCGTATATTTGTGTAAAATTGCCTGCATAATTCGGGGGAAAATAATAAAAAATAATTAATTTTCTTTTTTTTAAATATGACGTTTTTTTGACGATTTTCGGAAAATTTAGAACCATAACAAAAATTAAAAAAATAATTAAAAAAAAAAAAAACGAAGCACAAAATAAATTTTTTAATGCTATATTGACAGAAAATACAGAGGTTGATTCGCTTTGATTCGGATGATATTAGAAATGCTGCCAAAATAATAATATTCGCTTCATCACTACCATTTATGAAAATATTATTTACCACAAGACCTGACCATCTCCCTGCAGAGTTTCATTCATTTTAGACTTCGCATTGAGGCGCATCCTGGCTGAGTTTGAAAATAACCCATTAACATGCTTTCCATAGGGTCTCCTGTGTGGATCGACGGCAGTTTAAAAATACTAATTTCGACAAATTAAAAGCAGTAATGTTCATGGCTATTGCATATGATGATGTCTTAGGGATGAAACGAAATGAAATTGCTCGAAATTTTCCGTTTTGCGTTTTTATATTTTTCAAGTTTTCCATCGTTCATTGTGATGCAAGACTTGATCACTTATCCTGATAGATTCTAAACGTCTTACTTGCTTGGTTGCGATACATTGCGGGGATTTCATGGCGATAAAATGGTCCAAGAACCTTCTGCAGATAATATGACATTGGTTGTGATCCTTCACAAAATTTTCTTTCCAATACGGGCAAAATCCTTAGCCACCCTGAGGCCACACAAGAAACTTTTTTTGCATTCTTGCACCTTTCGTGGAAATGCCTTTTTATCCACACGGACGATATGACTAGCCCAAATGTTTTTAGAAACAGATCGTCTGTTCTCATTATCTAAAAACAGAATTACGAATACGAGAAACGAATACATAAGGACATAAACGATTCCAGGCATGTCCCTCAACAATCGAAAACTATCGATCCATGTATATATAACCGGCTGAGCAGATACTATTGATGTTAAGGTGATGCTTCTTGTCGATAAGGTGTTTAATATATTACGTTCTTTCATTGTCATTTTTAAGTCTTTTTTTGCATTTTTTTACTGATAGATTATATTGAATTTTTTTCAAACTATTGGTGTTAACATTTAGAAACTGTTCGTTGACGTACATATCTTCTACATTATCCAGCAATCCGTTTGTGCAAAAAAAAAAAAAAAAAAATCCCTTAAATTTTGAGAACCAAAAGTTTCACCTGGTTTATATATGACACTGTATGCGGTAAGGGGTTAGTCCAGGGTACTGGTGAAAATGTTCCATTCCACAACTGTTAAGCTAATTTACGTTTAATCAGTTTTTCTCAAGTAACTGTTAAAACGTTTAGAGGGGTACAAAATCTCCTGTTGTGATATTCCTAAGTGATGACGATCATTGGCAAAATATGAGTTCCACTCATTGTAACCCAATGATATTGTGACCTGCTGCGGTGCGGTGCATTGGATTCGATTCCCGGCGCGGGCTCTCGTTTATTTGATCCAAGGGTATTGGTGAACACATGCCCCCAAGACATTGCGAATACGAAGGGTACCGAATCTCCTTTAGTCATATTCACTGCATTGATTGGAAATAATAATTTTAAAAAATGTGTTTTCCATTACAACATTTCTATTTTTCTGATTATTGCTTTTTCGGATTTTTTCGCAATATTGTAAGTAGGCAACCTAGTGAAACGGTTTATGAATTCCCTCCATTGTTGGAATTGTGTTTAATTATTTATGTGGCTGATCAGGCCACTGGCATTAATGATATTGCACATGCACTCGTATGTTGTCACGCACCTGATTGAACCTGGATTTGGGTGGACACATTCGTGTCGCCATTTCGCCGTTCGATTGGCACAGGTGAAACACCTCGCAGTTGAATTCGCGATCGGCATAAAATCCTGGTTGACGGCCGGCGCATTGGAAGGTGACGAACGGCATCAATTTGGTCAAGATGGCATCCTCCTCCTCGTAGCTCAGCTGTGACCCTTCTGCGGGAAATCTCGATCTAGACTAAAAATATAAAAGAACAATGCGCAGTAATCATTTAGTCTTAAAAACAGTTGAACCTTAATAGATACATTATATAAGAATTAAAATGCATTAATTAATTCAAATTCAAAATTCAACAAATGGAAAACAAACATTGTCTGGCAACCTTTCGAATAAAATAACAATAAATTACTGCTTCCGATGCATAATATAAACCTTAAAATATAACCTGAAAATATAAACCTTTAACCTTCGTCAATGCCCTAAATAAGACGTATTTTATTGTCATTTAAATAAAATTAGTAAATATTAAAAATTACTCATGTGAGTAGTTTTAAACGTGTTAATTTTATTTAAATTGAAGGTATTAGCGAGGGTTACACGTCAGCCAAAGGCTAGATGCTACAGTGCAACTATCCAATGATATTTAATGCGCATTCAAAAGTTGTTGAACAGGAGGTCCGGGTACACGTGCCATGTCCATCATTCGGTCTATTTGCAGTTGATGTGGGGAATTGCGACAATAAATCGAATTGCTACCACTATTCTTTGATAACATTTAGGTGGTCCGGTAGCTCGCTCATGTTGGTTACCTTGTGGGCATTTTCCGATAGGTCGTTTCCCTTCCAGCCTACATGCGCTGACCAGGAACCTGCCAAAAAAAGTACAGAAAGAAATGATAAGTTATCGGGTTACACTGCTAACGACATAAAAGAGAATTACCGAAGACGACCATTAATAATCGATAGAATTTGATGGCGCTTCCTGATTCTCTGCACCAAATCCGTAACAAATACATTTTATTGGGTCGTGTCCCAATATACAACCTGTATTTTCAAATCAACTTAATTTAAACGTCGTAGTTTTCGTACGTGTGTTGTTAACACTCATATTTATAGGCGAGTTGTCAGTTTGAATTTTTTTTTTCATTTTGGTGTCCTGTCAACAAAATTATACACTGTGTAGATACCAGATTTTGAAGAACGGACAAAAATTTTCGACATTATTTTTTACTTGTAATTTAGTGATACTAGATACTACTAAATAATATACGACTTATATGCCAGTAATTTTTAAATTGTGATTGATTACTGACCATATAATTTAGTTGATATATGCGATTCCACTAAATCAATCTGTGTTAAATCTGATATCACTACATGTATTTACGGTGACATGATCTATTTCCCCCATGCGTGCCAATGGGCGCAACATAATAAAACAGTAAAAAGGTAAAAATGATTCTTGCAGAACCAGTCTGTGGTACATGCCCTTGACCAAAAGCACATTTTATGTTGGCCGAAATTTGAATACCCGATTGAAACTGATATTTGTAGTACCACACATGTGTAAACAGCGTTGGTTAATAATTCTTCGTCAAGAAACGAAAACAAGCTATCAATTGAGAATGCAAGGATATATTCTCATTAGAAATAATCTTTCCTTTCAAAAATGCATTTAAAAATTGTATATTGTTGGATAGACGCACGAACGTACTATTTGCGTATTCATTTTGAAATAGCTCAGAGTAAAAAATGTAGGCAGAAACTCTAAAATAAATACAGTTACACATCAAATCTTAAATATTATTTTACATGCAGCGGGCAATGAAACTGTCCGACAATGTAGTTCTCTGAAAATGCGGTTGACCAAAATGGCCCAAAAGAAAAGCATACATCATTTTAGTCATAACAAATACAAATTGAAACTGTAACATGGATTGTCTAATGGGTGTGTGAATAAGGCAAAATATAATTGAAAATGCCGATGTGGTATTTTTTGGGAACCGAATCGATTCTTTTGCAATTTTGATGCTGCTTTTTCGTGTTGAAGAAAACCTTAAAACAGGCCCTCAAACGGTTTTCCCCTCCTATCTCTATCCGTGTGGCTCGTGCTAGTGACACGAACGACCAAGTCGCTCCATATGCATTATTTATGATGCACCCTCCGTGTGACGTCAGCCACTGACTTGAAACTGCAAATTACGAACTACTTCCATTAACTGATACACCGGACGATACAATGGGCATGTACGTAAATTTGGAATCGATCGTGGGTGCCACAAAATACTGAAATCCAAATTGCGATCGCAGACAAGTGCGACTCATTGTAGCCCAGTCGGTGTTGCTATCGGTTGCTGTTATGCGGTCCCGGGTTCGATTCCCGGCGCGAGCTCTCTTTTATTCGATCCGAGTTACTAGTGAAAATGTGCCCCCTTAGCCTCCTAATTGGAAATATATATAAAAAATGTATTTTAAATGTGTACAATTTTATTATTTCTTGATCAACGATTAGTTTCCTTGAAAATTTTCTTTTTCTTTGTCTTTTAATATAATTTTGTAAATTGAAACTGCCGAGGCATCATCTGCAGTCGAATTGTTCGTTATAATTTCGATATTGCTAGCATTTAGCTGAATGTTAAATACGGGGAATCGTTTTCAATGGACGATTGTACGATCCATCTAGCAGTGGGTATAGTAACAGACTACTGAGCTGATGGTTCCGGGTTCGATTCCCCTAGCAGGCTCTCGTTTATTTGATCCTGGGGTACTGGTTAACATATTGCCAAAGCAACACGAAGGGTACATAATCTCCTGTAGTGATATTGATCATATTCATTCAGTGAGGGGTAGTTTCCCACAAAATATAATAATAAATAAGGTCCCACCATTGACCCGGTCATCCAGTGACCCGGAATTTATTGCTTTTCGCTCAGTAAAACATCACGCGAATGCGAGTTCGTCGCATAATTATCCGCACGTACCTACGATCCAGCATGCGAAGATCAGTGCCACAGTCTTCATCGTCAAGACTTTGGCTGACGGACCTGCAATAAAACGAAAAAAAAAAATAACAATCTCATTACAATGTTTTTCGTGACAAGTCACATTGCGTTTTACACGATCGTAATCGATTTGTCCCTGTACCACTCCGTGACGTTTTTTTATTTATTTATTTTCTTTACCACCTTTTTTCCGCACAGTTGACAACAAATTCGTTTATCGTATCCTTCCATGCAGCTCGATGGAATGCAAGCTTAACTTAAAACACCTATTTTGCGATGCGTGTCTTTTGATTTGAAGCTGCGCTTGCGTCATGTCGTAAAGCAGTGACACTTGCATCGGTTTCTCCATTTACGAATTTAGTGTTTGAATCGCCTCGCTTGTGTAGATAGCGTCACTTGTCAAGAAGGTCAATTTAACTAGTACAAATTCCTGTCCCAGAATTCACAATCTACTCTGTTTATGGTATTACCCTTGAATTAAATTGAGCACCATAGTTTAATTCATCCACACATGTTGGTAGCAATGAAAAAAGAATATCGTTCAACTCTTTCAGGTAATATTTATTTTATGTTAATTGCTCTGGGAAAATTCTAGTTAATATACTGTAGTTTTCGATCACTTTCTACTATTTAACGGATTACTGTTGATATGTTTTAGCTAATGTGTGATCCATCAGAAGAACGCGTGTATAGCTTCGCCGTGCTTTCAAATAGGACTATAACCAATTAATAAAATTGAAAATCCCTGCATGACGTCATTGAGCTGTCAGCGTAAAACAGTTACTCATGTTGAGGTCGACAGTATCTGTCATGACAGATTGACTACCAACCTTCGCCTGTTTCAGGTAAAAACAGATTTTTCATAAGAAAATGCCAAATCAAATGTTAACTTATCTTGATAGCTTATTAAAAGCGAACAGCATGGGGTGAATGCGAGAAAATAGCCTTGAACGCATTGGTAACATTGAATCCATTCGCGTGAAGACCTTGACACCATGTCAGTCGTAATTATTCCTATTTTGATAATTAGGCAATCCTTTAATGTTTTGGGTCACGGTTACCTTATGCCATTTGCTCAGCGTCGATTAGTTTCAAGGGTGCTCGATGTCTGATGCTAAACAATTGCCATCACATAATTTATTTGGTGGCAGTTAAACGGTTTCGGCCAATGACAAACAGAAGGATATTTATTGCCGTCCATCTGGCTGGTGTTTTGTGGCTAGTGGCTGACAACATAAGCTAGGTATGTTGAAATTGGCTGTTAATTATATTCAAAGATCGCAGTCTTAAGTGCAACCAACTAAATCCACGCACGCATCGTTTCACCTGCCATGTGTTTCAATGGGTATTAACAATAAAGACATTTGAAGTTAATGCGCCTTCCATAAACAAATCTCATTGAACCCACATGAAAGTAACTACGGCCCAGCCCAGCTCAACCTGGCAATGTGCGTAAATACAAAGCAAAAGGACAAAATACGAGAGTGAAAACCTGATTTTCATTTAGCAATTTTGAACAATGAAAATTATTAAATAGCTTTAATAGATTGGGGGCTAGTTCAACCCTTTTATGTAGATAAAAGCTCCTTAAAACGTTTAATCCCTTGGAACACCTGAGAACCCCTGAGATAATTGTGTGGATAGCCCACTATTTTTCCTCATAGCTTGGCAGAGGCCGTGGGGTGGCTAACTCCCCCAGCTGGGTTCTCTGTCTGGAAGCTAAGCTAAGCTGGCCTTAAATAGTCTCATAAGAGCGAGCATAAATAAATGACACATGCATGTAATTATGCCGGTGCATATTGTAATTATAATTTCATATGTGCTTCCATGGCACGTTTGTATTCCGGTATGAAGCTCGGAAAAAATTTCAGATTTCAAAACAATTTTTTGGTTTTTCTTTCTTGCACGGATTAAGTACAGATCTTGACGTCACGTTTTAATTGTTAATTATGCGTGTTTTCCTCGCGTGTTGTGCTCATTTGCGTCGCGTGCTCATGTCATGGCGTTCTGCATCTCTGATCTAGACCAACATTTTTTTATATCTCCCGATAATAAATAACGAATAAGCCAACAATATTCCTATGAAAGCGACGTAAATCTATCCAAAAAAAAAAATGGCAACCATTAGGGATGCTAGTCCGAAATCTAGTCCAACCCGCCCCCCGGAATTTGTTTTCCTGCACGGAAAGATCTGCCATATAAGTAAGCCTTCTATTTCTTACCCCCATTACGTCTCTGGCATCCCTGTTTGCACCCAAGAACCGCAATCTCCATCATATAATTTGTCATTTCGTAAACCGCTCCCTCACAACGATAACAACTCGATTATTGGCAATTTAAATAGTTTGTAAAGCCTAAAACTTTACAATATTTTTATAATAAATTACCGTAGTGCTAATCACTACAGGATTACTACCCCTCGTGTCTCTATGGAGATATGTGAAGGGCAGGGAAGGGAAGGAAAGGGGAATGGTAGCTTGTATAGCCAGGCTGCAGGATCCACCCCTAAACTCTGGACTCCCTAATGAAACCTCAGGGGTGACACCAGTACCGTGGTTCGTCGAAGAAACAAGAGCCTCTGCCGGGATTCGAACCCGGGACCGTCCGCTCTGCAGTCGGAAGCAATACCGACCGGACTAGACGGCCGCAACAACAGACAAATATATTAATTTTTACAATTTAGATTAATAAAATTCTTCCTCTTTCTTTATTTATTATAATATTAAGTAATGCACATACAATAAAAAATGTTGAGTTATATTGCATGTATTGAATATAAATGTTGAATGTATGCATGCGGTGTTAAAAATAAATTTAAAACAATAACGCGTGTTTTACTTTGAATCAGCACTTCTGAAGTATGCGGCCATTGGACGCTCGTTAGTCTAGCGTTTCAAGCTTTATTATTCCGCGGAATATTGATTTTATCTCAAGTATGTGTTAGAATATGTGCTACAGTATACATGTCAGTGTGTCAATGGGATCTTCTATTCATTTCCCACAAATCACTTCTTGAGCAAGAATAGGAAAGATCTGTCCGACTCGCTCACCTGAGAGTTGCTCCTAATTGTCGATCGGGACGGCGGAAAACCGTTCTCCAGGCGCACCTGCCCTGCTAGCTATTAACCTACAACTTCAAAGTCTATTTTTTTCTTCTTCTGCATTATTTTCCCCGCGGCGTTCCTGTAGCCATTCTCTTTCAAAACAATTTTTTTGTTGTTGTCATCTGGACGCTATCTACAGACGCAGTGCCTACATCTCCTACTCGTTAATCTCTCCCCCCGTCCATCAGCAGAATTTCGCTTCCTTAAATGCCTTCCTGTTTTTGCATTACTACAGGCATACCGTGTTCGAATTGAATGCAGAGTAGACAAAGCGTCTGACTGCAAGCCACCAAACTACTCTTACTTTCTAAAACGTCATTTATTTCACTGGTTCCAGACTATATATGGTACATTTGGCACCGCTGGTCGTCTCCTTTCGAGACTACTATTGTTACATCAACTATTAACATTTATGTTAGTAGTTATATTTTCTAGAATGGTATAATATCGTCTAGGACATCGATAAAATATGATGGCTTTGAGCGAATAAGGAATATGTTCAGCAACAGCGTAAAAAAAGACAAACCGATGCAGCAATGTTCACTATTGTCAGCACATTCAAAAATAATATAAATATTATTTTATGTACGATTGCTCGCCAGACTCTGTTCGTCTTTCTTTTCGGCGCTGTTCCGGTCCATGTTCCACTTTCGTTTATTTTAGGTGTTGCCAGATTTAAATTGGAAAACAATTATTCGATGCGAAAATGCTTTGAATAATTGTTTTCCCATTCTCTGAATAATTATTCTAAGCGAAAAGTCAATACACTTTTTTAGAAATATGGAACCGTCCTATTTTAATTTTTTTTCCCTTGGAGATTTAGTTGAGAGAAACGTGCAGTATTGCATCACAAGTTGCTAGGCAAACCGCCCCTTAAGCAACAAAAGAATAGGATAAAATATGAGGAGGGGATTCAAATGTGCAACGAATTGCCGAACGCTACGCGTAAAATTCGAGTACCAGGCGCTACCGAAGGAGGGGGGGACATTGTTCCTCCCCTTCCTTCATACCCCGGTCCTTGACCAGACATGGGGTGCCGAATGACGTCACAATATGCTGACCCAGAATCTGGGCCACCTTAAACGGCGTCGTCATTTTTTTCTTTATCACCCGTGCCTAATAATGGCAAGATTGTCTCTTGAAAAGGCCGCCCGTCAAATTGGTAACGCCATGCTCGTAAACTACCGTAATTTGTTATGAATTTCTGGTGTAAATACATCGTTGTACGCACTGTCATTAAGGGACAAACCATAGGAATAATCGGTTTTGAGCATCCAATAACAGGAGACGGTTCATAGTGTACAAGCTAGTATTTTCAATTGTTTATAATTTGGTCCAGTGCTTGAGTTGTGAGTTTTGAATACTTTCGAACAATTGACCATAAATCGTCGCTATGTTAAATTATAATTTGACAACGGTTTTCCTATTCAAATTAGTAGCAAGCATATGATAATGGGTTAATTCGCATCCAACTTACGTTTTTCCTGTGTTATTTTCATATTACTACAGAATTGCTCGTCTCGAAACGGTTCTTGGTGATTTTATTGGATGCACAAACACAGAGACCAGTACAGAGCACAGGGCTATGAAACATTAGGGGAAAAAATCAGTTATATTTTTCCTATGTTATATCACACTTTAATTTTTTTAATTTAAAATGTTTGATATTAGGATACATACTTTGGGGTGAAGGTGTGAAGGGAATCTGGCTATATACCAGCTGCCATTCTCTACCCAACTACCATAAACTACTAAAGGTTAAAATAGAAGGAAATACATAAAAATATAGACGACTGCAGGCATGTCCCTCAACAGTCGAAAATATCATCACTTCCATCGCTTTACTAAAGGTTATATTAATGTGGTCATTCTTAAAATGCAGTTGAAACATAATAACTCTTATTACACTAGTAGTTTACAAAGTTGATTATGAGCTCCTAAAAAGTATTAGCTTATTCATTCGAAATTAATCACACAGGATAAAGTAAATTAATTTTTACATCGTGCATTAAATAAACCCTTGATGTCTTAATAGTTTTGACCGAGCAACACCGTACAAAGTGTGCAATATTGAAACTACTTTTAACATACCGTTTATTAATTAATTATCCATTAAATATGGTACAAAAAGAAAAGCGCACGAGGTACGCGAACCCAGAAATACAGCGCGATTTTTGCGGAAGTTATACGCATTGATGAGTCCCATTTATTTTACCACGACTGCTACTTTTTTTTTTAATCCTTCACATCTCGCCCGACACAATCAATTTCCCCGATGCTCAGTCAGCGAGCAAAAAACGTTAACCCCTTCGCGCGTTCGATGCAGGAACCGGGGAATTTTGGAAGTCACGTAGCGCACGTCGGCCCGCGCAGCAAGAGTGATTTTTTTCTCACTCCATTCATTTATTTTCACGGTGCGCGGGTTGTCACCATCCGATCACGGGGCATTGAACGTGGATGAGTTTCATTGGAAGGTGGGGGCGGGGCACTCAGCCATGCACCAACGTTCTCGAGTTACATCTGAACAGTCGGAGTGAACAGCCCCCCCCCCCCTCTCATAATCGCTGTCATTCATTTGGCTCCTCTCATTTCCGCCTCCTCGCATATCCAATCACATAATTTCGTTTTCAGATTTGTTCGAAATAGACGTAAACATTTGTCATGTGGTCTTGAAACACACCGTCAACCGTCAACTCAACAAACAAAAGTAGCTTTTTTTTTTGCTGCCATGGTTTGACTTTTCAATGTAGAAATTGTTTATTCTTTAGTCTCACTTACGAATATGCGAATTCATTTTTTTTAGAGTGTAAAACTCTCTACTTTCTTTCCTGTCGTAACTGCCTTTCTTTGCATTCAATCCGAAAAAATTATCTCGGCTGAATGACACGGTTCCTGGATATTGTTACCTTTGCTAATAATGTCCGTTTGGTCAATGCTCCCGGCATTGCGTTTTATAAAATGCCATTTTTTGTAATGGTTGTTCCGCGTTTCAAACAACTTATTTTGTCTCCATTGATTCGCTATGCCTTTTTCTTAATCATTCTAGTCGGTCAGGTTCCTTTTTTCGATGAAAGTAAATATTATCAAGATATTCGTC
Organism: Melogona broelemanni; assembly: GCA_033995665.1. Taxonomy (NCBI): domain Eukaryota; kingdom Metazoa; phylum Arthropoda; class Diplopoda; order Chordeumatida; family Chordeumatidae; genus Melogona; species Melogona broelemanni. Next base: position 11,066 of record JAUJYS010005012.1, read on the forward strand.
GAACACGAACATTTGAATACATCGACGTTGGAGAGAGTAAGACATTCGCTCGCGTCAATAAGAAATAAAATTAGCGCAACTCTTGTTGCGAAATGTTGCACCGTAACCTTATTGAAGTTTAGTTGGCATGAATGTCCATCTTGAGCAGGACTTTTTACAATCGAAAGCTGCTCTGTTTCTGAAGCTTTGCTTTTCCAAATGACTGAAGAGCAGCCATTTGAACGGACAGCTCCTACGACATGTTCTATTATCAAAATGGTCGGCCCCCGTGGCTCAGTGGATATGGTCACAGTCTACTAAGCGGGTGGTCCCGGGTTCGATTCCCGGCGCAG
>JAUJYS010005013.1:0-11397 GCA_033995665.1 Melogona broelemanni
TGCGCCGGGAATCGAACCCGGGACCACCCGCTCAGTAGAATGTGACCATACCCACTGAGCCACTGGGGGCCGACAATGGAAAAGGCAGCAGTTCAAAGGAATATATTTTCTTCCGCTTACTCTTCCTAATTACCCAGATCTCGCTTATATATAAATTGTGTAATAATGCGAATGTTAATGTTATAATGCGAGCCTGCAACACTTGCAAATTACACTATCTTTCCAAGATCATCTGCATTGCAAATCTGGTTTTTAAACTTTCAAAAACAGGATTAAATCAAGAGATCTAGAATTTCAATGTTTATTGAGCTTATTATACAGTAATAGATAAATTATATTCTTAAAATACATTTTTCGCCAATAAATGAACGGCTATCAATTATTTGGTTTGAATTTCGGACTTGTAGTTCTGCGCACTTACCCACTTGAGATTGAAAGATTCCTGCGATTGCAAGCGCTCTATGGATTTTTGTGTGATTTGATCCAAGTCTGGCGTCACACGTAGCAGGTCAATCAGAGCTCCAAAGCTTGATGTTATACCGGTGTCGTGTACCGGATTCTCTAGATCCAACGAAGCTTTCTCTGTCAGATCTTTGACTGTTCATTAATCAGGCAAAAACACCAACAGTTGTCATAAGTCATCGAACGAAGAACGTGAGATGAGAGAATTTTTTTAATCTGCACGTTTCACTCACGAATTTTGTAAATTGTTTCTAAATCGGCTGAATTTTGTGCTGGGGGTGACTTATCTTCGTGCTCGTATTGAATACTTGAAGAGTGATATTCCGACGACGGCGTAGGCCAATCTTTCTTAGGAGTAACTCCTTGAAAAGTCAACTCATGGCTGCGTTCATTAAAGAAAAAAACACATTTCTCAAATTGCATAAATGGAGATGCATGGTTAGAAAATTGATTAGTTAGTAAATAGATTGTTTGTTTCAAACAAACAAACAAACAATCAAGATGCAAGTCATCTTAATAAATGTTAAAGAAGAAGGTTGAAACCTAGACCATTAGGAAACGTAGACGGCAACATTAAATCATTAGGATGAACTGCTAGGAGACGAGAAACGAATATAGCAGAAAAAACAATGAGATAATCTTAGAATACAATTTACTGGATGTTTGTATATGTAACAATTCCTGTACAATTTCAACCAACATCCAGTAAATTGTATTCTAAGATTATCTCATTGTTTTTTCTGCTATATTCGTTTCTCGTCTCCTAGCATTTCATCCTAATGATTTAATGTTGCAGTCTCCGTTTCCTAATGGTCTAGGTTTCAACCTTCTTCTTCATTGTTCATAAAACGGCTCCTATCTAATATTTTTTGAGTTTGGGAAACACTGAAATAAACTGTAGCCGAATCGAACACGGGACCGCCCGCCCCGCAGTCGAATGCAATATAAACTGATTAGTATAAATTGGCGTCAATATAAATTGGTAATGGAATGGGAAATGCTGGCATTCTTATTTTAGTTATAATTGTATTTCGACAATTGCTCCATAAATCAGCGTATAGAAAGAAGCACAACCTCACATTCAAAATATATTTAGGATACGACAATCCTATGAATTTCATGCATACCACAATAAATGTGAACGCAGAATAATGTTAAGGTTGTGTTTTGTGTGCGGCTAGTCGATACACATCATGATGACTGATGATGGTAGAATAAATCATGCGTTATGAACAATCGTTATTTTTATATGGTACCAAACTTTAATTCTCAGTTATTCTTCATCAGCATAGCCAAATATATACCGATACCAATGGCAACAATACTATTTAAGAGAGGAAATATATGGTTGACAGGAAAAGAAAAGATTCACTTGGTGTTCAAAGGAAGAATTTGGGTCAATAGACGATCTTTCATAATTCATTTTTAGTGACTGCTACAGCTTCCGGATCGATCTGTGGTCGCCAGATGGGATATTCCGATTTAATATCTGATTACAGTGTATGCAGATAATTTTGTGATTTGAAAGTATTATACATATGTAGCCTAAAATTTTAGGTTTTTTATTATATTATCTATGTTAATTAACGAGTAAAATTTTACTTACAGTTTTTAAAATTATATTTTCGGCGAAAATGTAATTAAACATATTTAATATGTGTAATATGTAATATTTAACATATAGGAAATATGTGCCCCCGATTATTTTGTTGGTTATTTAAGAATAAAGGATCGTTAATTTTTGATACCTTCGGATGTGACCGCGTTGCGCCAGCCGGACTTTTAATACCGACACCAGCGTACATAATTTATGGATTTACTCGATCTAGATCGTGCCCGCTCTATCAAATAGTAACTGCCCGAGACTGGGCATGCGCACTCCACGAAGATGCCACTCGTATAAATGGACGGTCCATCAATATTATTGCATTACGATGTGTCCATCATCGTTGACGGCCCTCTTGTCGCAGGCAGTCCATGTATCATAAATACGTGAATACGGACGTTTCTAAAAGGCCGAAACGAGAAAGAGGTCAGGAGCGTGTTATCATTTGTGGCGATTGTTTACTCGATCAATAAATATCAAGCAGCGTTATTGCGGCGCGACCTGTTACGCTTATAAGCTACTGCGGCGTGTAAATAATGAATCTAAACGTTTATCCTCTCGTGACCTAGGGCAGTGTTGGGTAGGCACGGCACAGGAACGTCTCGTTCCAAAAAAATCGTTTTTTTCTTTCATCTGAAAACGTATTGATTAGCGCAATAGCCGATGTTTGACAAATTTGAAACTCATGACGCGGTAATAAAAAAGCGTTTGTTGTAATTCTACTGTCTATTAATGATGAAGTACTGGTTAACGAAGACGCAAATTTGCAGATAATATCCTCACAACCCTCATGCACTCACACACATAGAACGTGAAATGTTGCTATTTATAATTATTGTTATGCCGCGTCATAATGAGTTTCAATTTTCCTTTTTTTTAGTAACGTTGGAACGTCCTGGTTCCTAATGGTTCACTAATGGTTCCTAAATCTTCCTAATGGTTCCTAATGCTTGACCTTCGGGAAAAAAGTTGTTTATCATCCAATTAGTTTGAAAATTGCGTTGAAAAACTCAAGGACGTGCCGAATCGAACTATTTTTTTTTGTGTTTTTAAAACGAAGTATAGTATAATGAGGAACGTCATCCTTCATTTTGGAACAGGAACGAGTTCATATCCTTTTATGAATTTTATTTTTTATTTTTTCCTTTTAGGGAGGAACAAGTTCTGTTGTAATCATGCTTTGACATGTATACAGGAGATCGGTTGCAATACCGACTGGCCTATGATTTGTCATGCTTGAAGTTCGCTGCTTCAAGAGAGCATAGCATGCTACATTTATTTTTCATTAGCGATGAGAGTTTTCATTTGAATCAATCAAGAAACGTTCATAACGGCGTTTATGTATTTTGGCAATGGCTTTCCGGAAATGAAATACGTATATCCGTTCTTCTAACTACCAATTTAGCTGAATAGTCTAGGATATGTTGTTTACATAGCGTCTAGACAATTTGAACTTATTTTCGGCGCTTGAATGTATATTTCTGAGGAAACCGCAGTTTGTAGTCATTTAGTTTCGACGCTGAAACGAATTGGACAAAAATGTCACATTTTTAATATACCCGTATATACTTGAGTATATTCATGTTTACAAGTATATACTATACATATATATTTTCTATTAGAAGAGCAAACGGATGCTCTTTTCATCAACTGTGATTTTTTGGCAAATTATGAGTGGAGAACTTTCGAACATTTATGAGCACAGACAGAAAATAGAATATTTAAATCACCAAATCAGAACGATGTAGACGAAAGAGATTGCAAAACCCATTTAGTATTATGCAAAATGCGGAGCCCTTAGGTCTCCGCGGCCACTCCTGGGAATGAAAAAAATAATAAAACGCCATACACAACCTTACTAACCTTTATAAATCTCCATTAACTTGTATTAAATGGGCTCCGCCATTAAACTTTTTTGCCTCTTAGGGGCTCCGCCTGTGAATTTGGTTCTAAAAAGGGCTCCGCGAGCCAAAAAGTTTGGGAAACACTGCTGTAGAGACTAAAATATGTATTTAGTTACGGGTGACACGCTTGTAATTAGGCGAGAGATTTTTTCTTTACACAATATTTACACTAATAAATTAAGTTATAGTCGTGTGCAAATAAAAAAATTCGTTTGACCAATAAATCGTTTGGTGTTTAAATTAAATTGTTTTCGAATGTTACCGACTTAATAAAGTTTTAAATAAATCATGTCCGAGGAAATGATCGAACAAATAAATCATTCGAAATGTATACAGCATTTGTAATATTTTTTATTTTGAATTAATGTACATGTGTTATGCTGTGAAATGTTTGGCCGCCGAAGTAAGGAGCTGCCCCTTAAACGTTGGCTCACATCGGTCGTAGCGCAACGAAACCATACCAGCATTGGTGCACTGCGGAAAAACGCACAAGCCAGAAACGTTCCACCCGTGTGAAAACGTGTTAAAATTCAATATGTTGCAGTCTTCGGCAATGAAGTCTTATGAATATTTTTATTATTATTTAATCCGCGTTATAAGTACTGAGAAATGATAAAGTTCGGCACAAATTGATTGATGATGTGGCGTCGCAAAATAAATATCAGATTCCATGTTTGATTAGAAACTTTTCAGTTGACCTCGAGCGAAAAAAAAAATGGAAGTCGCACGAAAATAAGTATTGATGTACACGTATATTCCATACGACGACGCAGTGACTGTCGTATTATTAAAGTAAGTGACGTTAAATGTTCGCAAAATAGAAATTCTGCTTTTAAATAAGTCTTCTTGAATACCATAAAGCACTTTAGAAAACGACATGAAGTACTTGACAAAAGCAAGACGGTTAAAAAGTTGATATAATGGTGGTGGTGTCAAAAACATTACAACTAATAAAAAAAATAAACTAATAAGACATTTACTATTTAACTTACTATTTAATTAAAACTAATTACAACTAATAAGAATAATAAAATAAAAAAATATATATATGTTGGTAGCTGCCTAAGCCTAACAAAAAATAAAATTGCCCTAATCCAGGGTTCTCGGCAGGTCCGTTATCGTTACCTAATTTGGTGTATGGTATTCAAGAAGACTAGATTAAAAAGAGAATTTCTATTCTGCGAACGATTAATGTCGTCTAGCTTCACTTGTTTCAAGCGAATAAGACTACTAGAAAAAGCTTTCTAGTCTATTGTTTCTGTTATGTTCTTGTGAAAGACAGACGCTATAGCAAATAAAAACATAGTCTCCAAGAATTATGGGCTAGCGCTAAAAGCTGCCAAAAAAAGCGCAAAAAACCGTTTGCCAGAACAGGAGTAAATCAATAACTTACTTACTCGTAGAAAAAAACACAGAACCAAAGCGATAAGAGTTTTTCTTGGAACATTTTGCTGATAAGCGTGTTTAAACAAAGGCATTCAGTAAATCATGGAGTCTTAATTTTCGATTAAATGGTTCTTTGTTCTTAAGAGGAGGCGATAAAGTTCAATTCAGGAAAAGTATTCTAATAACTCGAAACCCCTCTAGACACATTGCCATTGAAAATAGTCATAAAATATAACTACATGGAAAATTCCTAAAAAAATTAACATACGACTTAAACTAAAATGTGTTGTTGTCTATGCTTCGTTATAGGTTTATAGAAAAGATGCCAACGGGCGTGGAATGCCGTATCCATGTGGCTATGTACTGAGTGACTCGTGGCGCCTCCTTCGGCAATATTTAACAAGCAACGTTGATTCGTTGAGGCCGGCTCTGTAGAGCGTTATATGAGTAAGCCGTGAAGCTTAAATGGCTAGACGTTATCGCTATTACATTTCGGAAGCCAGACTACGGGCTTCTTGAATTGCCGCAATACTTTAAATGACTTTATGGACTCTCGCAATGCTACGTTTTCACATCCGACATTGATTTGTGTATCCGAAATAAATGATTCTTCTATGTTTCAGATGCGTTATTTATCGGCGTCTAAATCTGTTTTCACAAGAAACAAGTAAAAAAAAAATTACCTCGCTGGTTTACTCCATTCCGCGAAAGCCCTGTGAGTCTAGCCTGTTGAAACCCGCCTTAGAGAATGGTGATATGACGGTAGAGAATTCACATACAGACATTCAAAAGCAATAAACTTACGAGTTTATATAGCTACATACGGTGTCAGTTAAAAACGAAAACGATACCTCTATGGAAACGTATTCCTAGGGGAAAAAGCTAGCTTTATTTGAAAAGGAAACTCTGAAGGATCAACGAAGTTTACAGAATATAAAAACTGCACAAGTATAAACACTGCCATAAGCAAATAATATTCGACGAAAAATATCCCCCCTGGACATCTCAAAACGAACGTTAGGTCCCAAGAGAATATTCAATATCTTTGAGTCTACAAAATACAATAGTGCATGCATCTTTTGAGGTAGACGCGAAATGAGCCAACGCGGCGTGATACAAGGTAAAAGGAAAATCTCTAATCGTATCACCATATTCTTTCTATAGTCAGTGAGTGCTTCGCAGGACTAGTCTCTATTGATTTTCCTTAACTCCAAACTGCAATGAATGCCTAGGTGGATGAATCAGCTAGCGCTGTACGAAACACCGCGAAATCAAGTCGACTTTATCTATCCCAAGACAGCGGCATTACGGCGAATTAGCATAGGGCTCCAGAGAATCGTTCCCAAGTTTTAATCCGATCCGGATTCAAATGGGGGTGCGTCTAGTCTTTCAGTTGGCTCTAACTTTTAATCAAATCTGTTTAGATGAGCAGAGTACAATGGATGTGCCGCATGATGAGAAAAAGTGCCGAAGCTTTGATCGTAGTTGGTCCTAATATACTAGTGTTCAATTTACTGAATGTCAGAGTAAGTGGCGTGCGCTGAGCGTGACTTTGTAATTGGAATTAGTTTCTAAAAATTACCAAATAAGTGAATAATTCTTGATTACATACCGTCTCATTTTAATCATTAGTAATAAAAATAATATTTTTCAAAATATTCTCCATTTGGATGATAATGTAAAGAACACATCCAAATGTTTCTAAGAATCATAGCTACCAATGTTTCCAAAAATCAGTTTACATCTTTATTTGATCAATCAAGAGATAGATATCGCTTGTAAAATCGGCCATTATCCTTTCTAGAGACCGAACGGTAAACACATCCCAACTTTTGGTGCTTGCAATGTTTCCAAGAATCAGTTTACATATTTATTTGATCAATCATCAGATAGCTATCGTCTGTAGTATCGGTGAATTACTTTTTTTGTAGTGTCAGTGAACGGTGAATACGAAGAATTAATTATGCTAAAAGCATGCTATTAATACGCAGTGGCATAATGTGCGCCACCTGATGACAAAGTGCAGCGTCCATATTAATTTTGAATACAAACAGTTGTTTGCTGCGCTCCACAGCAGTGCCACAATCCTTCAATAATTCCAATTAAAAAGCTGCCAATGATAACAAAGAAGAAACAATAGCCAACCAAAGAAGTAATTAATGTACACCAGAGACGCATTTCGAAATGACGCATTAGAAGACATTGTGATTTCAGCCGAATATCACATTATGAGCAGTGCCTTTATACACTGGATCGCAGCCTCTTCTTCATCCATTATATATGAGCTCTCAAAGCTTTGCGAGTGGGTGATTTTCCTGGAAGTCCAGACATTCAGTAATTGCCGAGCGATTCTTTGAAAATTAAATTATTCTGGCATTGCTTGTCATTCCGCATTACGCCTGATATTTGCGCGTGTATTTTAGGCACTAAAACTTAGGATAATGGTATCCCGTTGAAACGTATCGATCGTAGGCTTCTTTTTTCCATAGAAATTGAAGTGTTCGCTCACGAAAGTACTTCGTAAAGTCTTCACTAAAGTATACATTTGTATAGTACGTTCAAGTGGTTCCTCCCCCGGTTGGTATAAATTGAAGTGTGACTGATGAGAGGTGCAACACAAGAATGTGGATATACAGTGTGTTTTATAAAAATGGGTACCATTGCATGTTATGTTATATTTTGGTAAATGGTTTTTCAAATCGTTTTCATTTATGTTTTACAAATAGAGTACTAGCATATGAATAACTTTGGTATTTCAGTTGATGTACGAAATGTTTTCTTTCTTTTCACACAAGATCGAAAACGTGCGCGCCATTTGACGACTGACGCATCAATACCAAGCTGATGAGGTACATTTTCACACAGAAAAACAAAACGGGGCTCTCCCGAAATTCCATTGTGAATCACAATTGTGCATCAAAAATTATGTGTTTGTAGAAGTAGAGTCAGTTCTCGAAGTGAATCCATTTAGTTGTTCATAGAAACAATTATTTTTACAGTCTAGAGAGCACGGATCAACTTCCTTACGACAATCACCTTACGAGGAATAATCTACTTTAGAAATTTTGGCCTTAACGAAAAACTTTCTCGACGCATTAGCTCGTTACAAATAGCTGCTTCCAGTTTCTAACTTATATGTACATTCTCTAGTCTGAAAAACTGATACGCGCTTTGCTAATAAAATACCAGCAGCCATTCCCCTTTCCTTCCCTTCCCTGTCCCTCACATATCGCCATTGCGACACGAGGGGTAGTAATCCTGTAGTGATTAGCACTACATTGATTAAAAAAAAATCTGTATCATGACATCCGATCTATATCTATATCTTGGCATTCGACTTCACGAATATGGTATCCGATCTACATCTTAACAGCCCATCATCTAGTCTACATGTCATGCTTGTCACATGAAAAGCAATATTTGCATTCCTCTTTGTCTAAACCGCGCTATCATCTTTACACTGTAATCAATACGCTTATCTCATTCACATACATGATTATAATTGTGTCGTAAATTAAAACAACGAAGGAATTTTATTAAGGCATTCTGGAGCGCAATACAACGAACAAGTATTGGGTTTACCGCCGTTCAACATAATAACCATAATAGTTCGCAACCCATATAGTTTGCTGGATCATGTATATCAGGTTTTCCCAAATTTAATATCCTGATTGAAGAAGACATGAAAATATCACAGACATCCCCTATGGTTGTCATATCGTAAATATTAACAATGATAGGCTACATAATTAGACATGCATGCCATTAATTATGTTTAATATAATTTGATGTTAGGGGGCATGCTCGTGGTCAATTGAACAAACCTTTATCATTCGTCAATACCCTCAATTAGAAATAAGGTTTATACCATCGCTTTAAATATTATTTGAAATTCTCTGTACATATTTTCTCATGACCAAGCAATTCAATAACAAAGTTATCAATTGTTTTACTTCGATCAAATATATGACAACAGTTCAGAATGCCAAAAATATTCGAAGTTTCAGGGCAGTTGCGGAACATGTTTACCATTCCATCATTATTCATTGGCGGGAAAGTATTGTAAACGCTGGTTCCTATGGTTCAATTCACTAATAAATCGATATTACACTGAACCTTGTTAACCAGGGGCTCCGCGGTCACTCCAGGACGCCATTAACTTGTATCCTAACGCCATTAACTTGTATCCAAACGCCATTAACTTGTATTAAATAGGACTCCGCCATGAAAATTTTTAGAATCTTAGGGGCTCAGTCAGTGAAATTGGTTCTATAAAGGGCTCCCGCGAGCCAAAACGTTTGGGAAACACAGCACTAATTTACTGACTATTTCTAAATAACCTTTATGAGCCACTTCAACGGACGTGCAAACTACAGAAGTCGTCAACTATACGGAATATTTCGTGAAATTTTGTGGTGGAATCCTACAGAGTAGTAATCAGCATTAATTAGAATTTTCCCATTAAAATATTCATAATTGAACCAGGATTATCTTTGTATTGTGAATCACTGAATAACAAAAGCGTCGTAGGCGGTCATAGAGATTCGTTTACATGCGTTTCATGCCACCGCGGTTTTCAATGTATTGTGACAGCGGAAACTGGCAATATAAACTATGGCTCGGGGAGAGTCACATACAAACACGAATATGTTTTCCAATTAACCGCTGCCATTATCGTTCCCCCGAGCTGACAATCGCGCTGAAACTACCACGTTTGCTGACGTCACGTCGAAATTCGCTGGTCGGTGCTAAATTTCATTTGGTCCTGTCGGGTTAATTTATATGGCTGAAACGTTCTACTCAAAACTGTCACAGGGCGTTGCTGCTATAGCTCCAACGTTTATGCAACTCCCACTACACAATTTATGCCTTTGGACGAAATTGCTCTTCCCTTCCCCACCCGCTTCACAGCCACAGCCGCTCTACCACGACCTACAAGCACCAAACTATTAATCTCCAGGCAAACATCTCCCTACGGATGACGCAAACCTATAACCCAGATTAGCTCCACTGTCACAAGATTGGCAAAAAAAAAAAATTCCCGTGGCGCTGCGGGATGGTTATGAGAGCCATTACAGGCGTTGTCGCCCGCCGTCCCGTGTTCAAAGAACTTAACGTAAAATCAATATTATCTGACCTAATAAGTGTAATCGATCACTAAGTACTGTCTGCAGATTTTGCGTGACTCCATGAGAATAATTACTCGTCGTGTAATGCAAAACCCTTAGTGCAACGCAACCAACATGCTTTACTCGATCATCGATACTCAAGCCTACTGCAACTGATAGAGGCACCTGCGAGCCCACCATTATCAATTCCGAAAAAAACAAAAAACAAAAAACACGCGCGAACTGATTAAAACTCGAAACCCAAACCCTTTTATCCGAATTTATTTTTAGCTCCCTTTTATCCGAATTTATTAATTAGCTCTATTCGTTGGAAGAACGAATAGAGAATAAGCATAAGCAAAAAATTGCCATTAGACTTTATAATTATTTTTTAAAAACAACTGCAGTGGATTTATGACGAAAGCGGTAACTGATTTTGTTTTGTAAATGTAGGGTAATGCGGTCGTCGTAGCTCAGTTGTAGAACATTCACCATGTGTGCAGCGATCCAGGGTTCGATTCCCGGCTCGGTCTTTCGTTATTCGACCCCGAGGTACTGATGAGAATTTGCCCTTTCACAATTTCTCAAGCAATTAGAGGAACACAGAATCTCCTACTCTGTATTGTGATGTTTACTTCACTGACGATCATTGATTGTCACTGTTTCTCAACATTAGTATGAATAAAATATAAATTTTAATAATTACACTTTTTGGAATCGCTCCAAAAATGGTCAGTCGAGGCCGCCATATGATAAAGAAAAATAAATAAACCATATAATGGTGTGGGCTCAACATAATTGATACTAGATTAGCTCCACTGTCATTTAGCCATCTTTAGCCATCTGAGACGGTCATTTTTTTTTTTTTTTTAAATTCACCGTAGCGCCTAGTGCACTACAGGAATACTGCACCCTCGTGTCTCTTTGGAGA
>JAUJYS010005014.1:0-11395 GCA_033995665.1 Melogona broelemanni
CACATATCTCCATAGAGACACGAGGGTGCAGTATTCCTGTAGTGCACTAGGCGCTACGGTGAATTTAAAAAAAAAATCATATCTCAATGTTTTAAATTGTCCAGCACCGGCTAAAGGTCGGTCGAATCAAGGGAAAAGTCAGGCACTGGATGAAGCCAGGTCTGACAGACACAACAACTTGAACAACAACATCTCTCGAAAACAAAACAATAAGAGTTCTGTAATTTGTTGTCCAAATGCAGCGGAACTAATCATTTTTTTTATAGTTTAGGGTCATTTGATGTTTCCGCCTTATGTTTTCTACTTTCTGCATCAGTGTCTGACTAGCGTACTACGCTAACTATTGTTTTTCACAGAGAGCGAATGCCGTGTCTTCTAACTAGAATCAACAACAGAGTAACTGGCGTGGACAGGTGCCAAATTTACAGGAGGGAAAAATGAACTCAGACTTTCAAGGGCAACAACTACGGTATTTTTAAAAAAAGATGTACTCGTAGCTTACGTCACTGATTTTTAAAAAGAACACTTTATTTGGTTGATGCGAGCAGGTCTGATTCACGACCTAGCTAACAGACGGACATGGAACGATAACGCAGTCTGCCGACGACTCTCCGACTCCAGACAATTGTTATCTCGATGCGTTTTCGGGTCGGCGACATCAATTTCGACAGACCCGAAGTCGATTTATTCTCTTGTCTGCTTCATAAACTTCATATCACAAGTTTTCACAACCTATTTACCTTTAAGACGGCATATTCTATTGACTTTCAGAAAATTGTTCGGATAAATTTGTGGTTTCGCTTAGTGGAAAAAGCGACGCAAGATTTTCACCATGTGGGGTATTGACTTTAATTCCCAAAGTGTTAAACCAAGTAAACATCTAAGCTAGTTTTTTTTCATTTTCATTAGATGTTCAAAGATCAAGTAGTCTTCGAGAGGTCTCGAGTAATTTTTTAACCATGCAGACAGACGAGATGTTAAAGATTAAGATTCGGGATGGAATCAATAATACTTTTATAGGGTATATGATCTTTACAAAAAATTATTGTTTCGTTGTTGCCAGGATTCAAGTACCGTTTATCTTACTTTGTAACGCGAATAGTGCCCAGAGATCCGGCGTTCGAATCCCGGCAACAAAGATGGAATTTGGATATATTTTTCCAATTATAAATACATGTACTTCTTTATTATTTCCTTCAATGGACCATTTCGTGGGCCTGACTTCCGGAGCTGGCCCGAAACCTTATTAAATTCCTATCTATCATAAATTACATTATCAGACTTCATAAAATCTTGTACTATAAAGAATATATCACCTGGCGCGTGGGTTTCACGATTTTTTACGAAAAGTAATTGCACGATTGTGGGGTGGTCGTGAACGATAGAATAGCGCGTTCCAAAAATAGCACGCGCGTCTATAAAAATAGAGCCATCCGTTTGTTAAAACCATAATGCGATATTGACAAATTGTAGTCATCATCATCTTTTCATTGTTGCCAACAGCTACTACTATGTGCGGGTCACTGTCAAGAGAATACGAAACGATGAAACGCATCAGCAGTTTTGGTTCCACATCGTCAGCTGCAGGTAGGTACTAGACTAGTATTTATTTAACGTTCTTGTGTAGCTGGTAAGAGAAATGGTGAAAGCGGTTGCGGAGCGGGACTGATTTCATCTGTGCGGAAGGCGGTGGTGCGAAAGAGTTTGTAACAGTCACCGTGAGTTGCGCTATCAACGCATGGCATTAATCAGTTTTAACAAATATATATATATATTTTTTTTTAAATCACCGTAGTGCCTAGTACATTACTGCACCCTCGTGTCTCTTTGGAGATATGTGAGTGGAAATTTTCTGATTTCTTATTTTCTGGCAATAAAAACTTAATCGAAGGTTTAATCTAACGAACCATACATCATTAAAATCAGCATCATCAAACCAACCATGCACTAATCAATCATGTTCCGGTAAAAACATAAAATGTTGTTTTAATGTTTTGTGGCTAACTTATGTTTTGCTAAATTGTTTTTTAAGAAATTTTCTTACATGGTAAAATTGAACATCTAAAGCCAATGGAATGTATTGTAATGCGAGCCTAATATAAATTGTGGATAATTGTAAATTTATTCTTACTGTACACATTTCGACATCTGGATTACCGATGTACATACAGGCTGTACAACGTACGCATATGTCGGTGCAAATCCCCGACATATTTCTTTTCTTTTCTGTTTTTTTTTTTCTTCTATCGTGCCAACAGGCAAGAAAACACAGCCAAATATTTTTGAACCTTCCCGTGTCTGAATGGTAGCCAAGAAAATCCACACTCGACGTCTACGAAGCTAGACTCGCTCGACCGATGGTTTACCCACGGCAAAGCATAAGTCGCTCGTGAAAGTCGACGTCGTCGTTGTCCTATAGGCACTCGTATGTATGCATTTTTCCGATCCGAAAAAAAAACAACTCCGATTCGTCCAAAAAGCTCAGTGCTTATTGGACTGTATTTTATAGACGAGAACTCGGCTCGTTAATTAACGAATGCTCGATGGAAGACGATCCGGGTTTACGATCGCTTCTCTCGCGCTGCGCGGTTACTGGGAAGCGAGCGGCTTTAGCACTGCTGGAGAAGGGTGACATTGAAGTTCCCGTGATCGATTGATTTTAATGAAAGATGTTCAGCGCCACCGTCTATTTTATGTGATCGATTCATCTTCACCAGACCATGAGCCACTGGAAACCGCCTAACTATTTTAATATATGAAATCATGGGCGGACTGACTGCCAAAGGGCCCGGGCGGAAAATTATGACAAAGGATCTTTTTGGGGCGCCCAGTTGGGTATTTTTTGGTGAGGGGGGGGAGAACAAATGGGTTTAGCTGCTAATGACTTTTTTTCTAATTTATAAGCAGATTAATTCACAAATTGTCATAGAGGTGCCATGGTCCCATTATAATTTCTATCGGCCTGTGGCATCTGAAAAATATAACATTTTGTAATGCCAAAATGTTTAAATTCTTTAAAAGCGCTGGAAATTTTATATTTCAGTCCCAGGGTCTTGTGAGGAATTTGGCGGGGTGCAAGATCCAAACAGCCACGGCGAAACTCAAATTTGCAGATTTTTCGCGCCCGGCAACCGAGTCAATTTTCTTTTCAATTCTATATTAAACGGCTTGCCGAGGCGAGATGCCCATGACATGATCAAATTTGCATTTTAAATACTGATGAATATGTTGATGTAGCGAACCGCGAAATTTGTTGACAAACGCATATGTCATCGTCAAAATGAATGTCATATCGGCACAAAGTGTGCGGCATGCATTAGACGGGAGTGCCGAGGGGAAGTAACGTGTTTTAGAGTAGATGAAACTGCGGTTCGTCGATCATCGGAAAATAATGTTGACGTGTTCAAGATGTTATACTTTTGCTTACGGAAAATTGGATTCGAGTATTAGATGTATGGGAGAATGTGGTATGCGCTTGGCATTTTTTTCTTCTTATTTTTTTAATGTCGATGATTCGATTACAAATATTTTGACGTGGCATGCAAAATTGAACAATATCATATTAAGGTTTGAGAGATGATAATATTGTGAGAGTTGAGTTAGGTTCGCTCTAATACTACAGTACATCAATATTAATTAATCTCGAAAAGTAAAATTTTTTAACATGCTCCTAATTATAAACAAATATCCAAATGGAAACGTGAAATTTAATAATTAATATTTGGACATTTTTTTGTAATATTTATGTACCCTATATGCGGCATTTATTTTTACCAGATTACTTATACTTATGGTGCTCCCTTTGTATATTTCTGTTTTTCATCAGCCATGGGTCCACAAAATGTCCCTTTCCTTGCGAAGCTGAAATTGTGAAACCCCCCCCTCCCCCAACGGAAACGCAATATCCTTACACAAATAAATGAATATTATTACCTTTTGCAAATCTCTACCGTACTCGAAATTTGAAGCTACTTGGGAGTAATTGGTTTTCTTACGAAAAGAAAAAACGTTGTTGGCTTTCCACGCTTCCACATTGTTAAAAATGTTGACATTTTGAATTTCAAAATGTTGGCATTTCAATATTGTTCGAAATTGAGGGTTGATCCACGTTTGGGTAGATGCCAAGCCACGGCTACAAAATATTCTTAGAGCGGAGAAACGGGTTGAGGGTTCATGTTATTGAATGAGTCAATTAAATTAGTACTGTAGATTACAAAGAAACCATTCGTATGTTTGTATTTTTTTCTTTTGTTTTTTAAATGCGCAATTCCTCGAAAATCATAACATTGATGAGTACATCAAAAATATCGAAAACATTTTTGCTTTCAAACAATCTCATATTTACGTCGCTTTAGCGGGATATTTTTTGTCTTCATTTTTATTTACCAGCTCACGATTTGTACCAAGCACTAACCAAAGCAAAAAAGGAATACGGAGGGAAAACTGCTTGCATATAGTTGTTTGTTCGTCTGAGAAAACTGTTGTACGTAGCAGATGAACAGTAGCAGTAGTAGATGAAATGTAGCAGATTTCTTTGTACGGTTGCCCAGAACTTAAAATGAAACGGCAACGTCGATTGGAATTGACGTCAGTTCCGTATCCAGCGTAGATGAAATCACGATTTGTGATCCCTTTATTCCTTCCTCAAACGCTATACCAAATTTTATGAGCTATTTTTAGTCCCAGAGTCAAAAAACGTACATGTTCGTGTACAGTATTTGCTCGGGTCCGGCTCTCTTTTTCTCTACGCGGTTCAAACTACTTGTACTTGGAGTAAATCTCCCTTTGAACCTGCGGTATCTCTTGTGTGGAGATACCGTCAAAAAGCCTATCGAGTGGCAAAGAAGCAATTGCAATACGTCACTCAACAAGCGATCTAAATGGAATGGGTAGCCCGGGATTGCGTCGCTTGTGGAAAGATCTAAGGGAAAAGGGCGTGTCAAAAATGGAACAGCGCCACATCTGTGTAGCCACTCGCAGGTGTTTACTCCGCTTTCGAAAAGGCACTAATGGGAATGTAAACAGTTTGCGGTTAAACGTCTGAAAGCTAAGCGAGGTAGGGACGAGAAATGAGGGAGAGGCATCTCGTATTTTCATTCAGAAACTATTAATTTTGTTTGGATAATTTGAATAATAAATTTGTTATTAATCGAAAAAAAAATTAACCGCAAACTGATTTCGCTCTCATTAGTGCCCCTTCGAAATCGAAGCAAACACCCGCGGGTGGCTACACAGAAGAGATGCTGTCCCCTTTTTGACATTTCCTTTTTTCTTAGAGTTTGTTGCAATCGCGGTGAGCACATGAAACCAATGGAACGTGCGGACGAACGTTTACCCCACACCCCGGGACTACTATTGTCGGTCCGTAGACCAAAATAGGTTGCTACCGTCGCTATATCTAGCTAATGTTATGGCGACGTTTCATTTTGTGAACGCTGGTGAGTATAACGCCGTGTTTCTTTACGGATGGCAAGTCGTTGACTATTTACAGATGTTCCATTGAAAGCTTAGGCGTAATCATTGGTGTAGTTTAATAAATTATGTTACTGTTCTGTCAAAAATGTTTGCATTATTTATTATCCAACCTTGGCTATCAGTGCAAAGAGGGGGGGGTGATATGGGTTTTTTATACCTTAGCAAGGCCAAGCTACAATATAAGTCTTAAACAACGTACACATTAATCAAAAACGAGGGTTGCGATACAAAATCTTATTACGAGGAAGATATTTCGTTTTAAAACAATCACAACGATTGTTTTAAATTTTTGTACTACAATGTTATTCCTCTTCTGTGAAAAATGAAAAAGATGATTAAAAAACTTCAAATGGCATGATATTTGAACTGAAGATCATTATTGTTCATGTATCCTAAAAACAAACATCAAAACAGCTGAAAATGATTAATTGATGATCAAAATTGGAAAAAAAATCAATTGGAATTATTGTTCACGTGTGACTTTACTAATTCACGTGTGAATTTGAAAACAGTTATTTATTTATTTTTTGCAAAACAAAGGCTGGGCATCAGAAATTCGAATTTATATTTGTCCCGTAGTCCCGTGTGTTTCAAACTGTTATGCGATCCCGACCAGCAAACCCACTTTCAAAAATACCGTTACTCAATGTTTCGACCGGGCAGTTCGAGCGTCATAACGTCTTTCTTTCGCTCCCTCACACCCCTTTCTGTTGGAGAAAGTGTGGGCGTCATGACTTTACAGAATGCAAAGAAGCTTTTTTTTTTCTCTTCCCAATTTTTACAAATCATTCACCTTGTCAATTATCTTTGGATACGCGCCTATTCTTTTGCCTCCTCAGCGTGCGGCTACGCATTCACAAAGCCGTTGCATCGTCAAACATGTCTTAATGGATGGCCCGATAGGGGCTGTTGCCCATAAAAATGGCATCAATAGTGCTTCTTTAAGCTTGAAATTTCGCAGGTATGCAGTTCCAATTGGCGAACTTTCAGAATGAACATACATGTATTAATGCATCTGTGTAACTTTGGGATACAATATATTATACCTATTATAATTTTTTTCTTTCAGTGCATTCAAGTGTTGTTTTTTTCTGTCAGTGTATCCTTGAAAAATATGTTCGAGAGAGAACGAAAAAAATGCCACTAAACAGTTGTCTCTAAAGAGAGAATGAAACTTGCGAAAATTATGTAGCACTAGTTCATCATAAAAATTAATAAAATTACTAAAATTTGTGGGCAACATGGCGTGAAATTCAAATCCTTGTAGAACGATGAGTCATACTAGTCTTTAGAAAGTTTCCACACAACCCCAGCTCTTTGCCCAGGGCGCAGCTGGAAGTTTAGCTACATGGGAGCGACGTTCAGTACCGCCTCACCTTACAATTCCATTTTCTTATTTACTGCCACTCTTTTCGTGTCCTAGGATAACCTCTAAATTTTCCGCTATTCGACGTTACATGTATAAACACATAGATGAAATGAAAGCTTATAAAATGGGTGCAACCGGTTTCTTTTTTTTTTTTTTGAATTCGTACATATGACATTGTAGCGATATTGTTAACCTTGGGACATGTATACGGTTGCAGCGCGATACGGTGTAACAATATTGGCTCTGGTCAGAAATAGGCTTTCCCTTCTGTATTTGGTATTCTGTATCCCTGCCGAAAGATATTTCTGGCTTTACAAATAAAGTTCTTGTTCTCAATAACAACATTCTGCGCTAGCCAGTAGCTATGTTCATAGAACTTGTATAGGCATTCTGTGTTCTGTTTTGTGAAACTTATAATCACTTGACGGCGTGGTTCATACCAATTATTGTCCAATGTAAAGGTTGTTATCTTTGATTTTATGTTTTAATTTTAATGACACAGAGGTGGTGCTAAATTTTCGCTAATTTTTATAGCCCTTGATATTTAGTATATTTAATGCAAAATTACCAAACTTACAGCCAGCGCCGCCAGCGAGGATAATTGGAATCAGCTGTGTCGCACATCACAGTCCAGCATGCTCTTAGGAAACAGCCAATACTCTTAAGCATTCGTAATATGGCTAAAGAATAAAGCCTTCTCTTTTTTCAAAATGCCTTACATGCAATATCCATTGCAAGTTTTAGTAATACGTGTTGTTGACGCTCTATGCATGCGCACAATCTAGCCAAAAGGCTCCAAAGTTAATATGTTGTCAGGATCGAGGCTGTGTATTGATTTTTCATGTTCCTAAAAAATGTTGTCATACTAACATTTTGAAACGGCTACACTGCATGCTGCTACGCACGTGCCTCCCTGTCCGTATCGATTAGTGATTGCGTCATATTGAAGCAGAATAGACTGCTTAATTACAGAAGATGCTCGCGTCAAACTTCTCATCGCTTGCATTAATTTGTGAAAAGCGAGTCCTGTTTACCATATTCTGTATTATACAAGTTTGTTTTACTTATAAGTCGTGAAAGAATATTCACCGTTGTGCTGACATACAAAATGGATGTTTCTAGTTATTCTATTTCCGTCGTTCTTCGCACCGATCTAGGAATCATTTTGTAGCGCGCAGAGTATTATTGCACATTGTACAGACTATTTTGCAATATTATTTTTCAGTAACGAACAATTGTAGGTGTCACGTCCACTAGTACAGAGTGTTGGGAAACAAATTGGCCAATAAACAGCTTATTAGCTGTAAATGTACAATAGACATTTGAAATACGCTTACCGGCTGATAGGCATAGTTCGTATATTTATGAACCTTAATAAGTCGACGCAACGAAACTTTCATTGAACTATACAAAACGAGTACAATAAAAATAGTGTTGCTGCGATGCAATCGAAAAGTGAAACAAAAGCTTTTCATGTCTGGCCGTTATTATAAACTTCTTTGACTGTATGAAGGCTCAATTTAGTGTTCTTTGTGTGACTTTGAAAAGATTAAATATTACTTTGGATGTAGACGTCAGTTCAGTTTTTTCAATGTAATCTCAAGATGGAATGACATTTGATGGAATGACATCCACCACACGTGATCATGAGCCGTCTTTAGGCGTAGAAAATTTTATTTAAATTTTTTTAAAAATACTCGAAATATATGAATATCGAATATGAATGCATGCATGCATGAATAGCAATGAAAAGTTAAGTTTAAACGTTCTGCTACCATATTCTATGTCTTGTCTGCTGACATATTGTATCTCCAAACTCTGCTGAAGAGTGTGACATGATTTACAAGGTACACAAACGCAGAATCCAATATCGTCTATACAGACCATCTCCCCTCTATATAATTATGTATTCTGTGACAAAATTATATATTGAAAAATCAGCAACGCTCCACTCACGAATAAGATTTTGGAAACGCGCTTAGACGTCTACGTAATGCCCAGTGTTGGGTTCGTTTCTTTTGACAAGGAACCAGTTCCTGATCCCGTTCCTCCGATGAAAAAGGAACCAGTTCCCGTTCACGTTCCTCAAAAATAAAAAGGAACCTATGCGTTCCTCCGTTCCTCAAAAAATGAACCAGTTCCTAGGAACGGGAACTTTCCGTTCCGTTCCTACCAGTGTTGGTTAGGAACGAAATGGGAGGTCTAGAAGCAGGTACGCATATGACAATTTATTTAAAGTATTACATTGTGACATCAATATTCAAACTATAACAGTTCCGCGGGCATTTCGATACTTTTACATCATCGTTACTGCATCATCGTTATTTTTTTAATGCCTTCGAATCCTTAGACTACGTGGACATTGAAACCTCGTAGGATTTATGATTAGCTTAAATCATTAAATCTGATCTTCCTAGCGTGTGCGTCTGCTTCGAAGCCCGGTGACTTTTACGAATTTATTTGAGCATAAATTATTCGTACACTTATGGGGTCAAAAATAATCTCATGTAGACGTTATAACACGTCTACTAAATCTTTCCATACCTCTGCGCAGTATAAAATATCTCCACCAATATAGAATAACACTCCCGTACGTGTTCACATTTCAGGCATGCAGCTTGTTGCCGGTGGGTGGGAGGGGAGGGAGAAGAAGGGCAGAGCCATATCAAGGACTGCCGCACGCACCGAGACGCGCGTTCTCATATGCCGTATGGATAGGCGATCGCATAATGCGCACATTCTTGCAATATGTTACGACTAATCGATCACCCAGCAGAATCGCGAGACAGAAATCGGATATTGAATTTTGTGCCCCGCGTGTCGTAGGGATTTAACGATAGCGATCGGGAATCAGACTGCAGGTTCTGAAACTGCACTCTTGTGTATACATGTATGCCACTTATTGTGTTGTTTCTCCGGCCACCGTACGTCACGTAACACACACAAACAGCGTGAACAATGTACCTACGATTGTGTTGAATTTGTAGTTGGTTCACCAAATAATAACCTGCCAAATTCGTTTATCATTTACCAGTTAGACCATGTATGAAAGATGGAATGTCTCTGGTCATTTGCTATTGTGATCACGTAAGATTGAAACCGATTATTTTTGATTACATACGACGACATTACAGGTACTGAGTAATAAATAATAGAGTACATAAATAACAAATTACAAGTTATAATCATTTTCAAAACAGAAGCCTCGTTTACTCCATCCTGGATTCCTGGGGTACTGGTGAAAATGTGCCCCTCACATATTGCCATAGCGACACGAGGTGTACAGAATCTATTTTAGTGCTATTCACTACAGCGATAAGGAATTTATAAAAACCGCCATGAAAATGTTACTTTAATTGTTTGAAGCAGTACTCAGAAAGAAAACTAATTTGTGTCAAATAAATTTATTTGGACGCAAAATGGATTTGTCAACTAACACATTGTTTAACGTATTAAGTGCTTATGGGGTGCTTTAGAGCTTAGGGGTGGATCCTGCAGCCTGGCTATACCAGCTGCCAATTCTCTTTCCTTCCCTTCCCTTCCCTGCCTCTCACATATCTCCATAGAGACACGAGGGTGCAGTAATCCTGTAGTGCACTAGGCACTATTGTGATTTAAAAAATAAAAAAATAAAAAAATTGGTTAAGCACGCAACGAGACCGCCAGAATTTTTCGGTCGTGAGAAATTTGTACACACGCCTTCCATCGAAATGGAGCTGAAAAGTAAAGCCGTGGAACCCGTGCTTGTACTGTTGTTAAGAGGACGTTACAAGTTATCAGGTGGCCCCTAGGGGTGTAATTCTAGAATTACAGTAGCGGTAAATATAGTTAAAGTAATAATAGAACATATTTGTCCTTGACTGGTCATTTGACACCCGCCATAGGCCTCTCTTGGGCTGCTTGTGGATACTCGCTGCAATTGCACTGCAATTTACAAGTATAACCGTTGAAACCGCTTGCATTTCCACATTTCCATGCACGTCATGACGCGAGCCAAGATGGCGCCCAACTATGGTTTCTATCTTCGCTTTATAGATGGCGATGGCGAGGCACATCCATTAATTAGCACGTGGCTAATAACAAATTCAATTGGTGTTGCGATTAGGTTTCAAAGAAATTAGCATGCAGATTTATGACACTGCTTTCAAAACCAGCTTTTCCCCCGGGATCGTTTCTCCAGCCACTGCTGGCACTTGAACCTGAAATATTTAGTCATTACCAATGAGGGTGCGCAGTTTGGCCTCACGCATCTGAGGACAATTAATTTTTTGCTGGGACACAGCTTTCGGCGTTCACCTTTTAATTTCTCCAGAGATTATCTTTTATTTTATCATGTGGCAAAATGTCTTTGAAGTAAACCGCCAAACATGGGGCCATCAGCATAATATCCTCCCCAGACCCACGACTGAATGCTTCACTATTCTTCAGTAGAGAATCAACCACAAGAGACAAGAGAAATAAAGATCTGGCTAAGTTACACGTTCAAGACATGAGCGACCTGAAAATACGGTGTCGAGTGGGGTGAGTAGTGAAACTGACTTACCTAACCAA
>JAUJYS010005015.1:0-11395 GCA_033995665.1 Melogona broelemanni
ATAGTGCTTAAACCCCCATTTGTGTACGTATTTTTTTTATATGGCCTCAGTCTCATTACTTTCTGATCCTAGGAGTACATCTTCTTTCAGAAAATAAAAAAACACCGCTGCACAAAAACACAACAACCACTGAATCTGCCAGAATAACAGCTCGTGACTGAATTTCTCCACGAAATTTTCAATGTCGCCCCGGTCGAAGTTTAATTACCCAATCGCATCGCAGCGGCGAAATTTCGTCACCGAGCCCAGCCAAGCTGATTGGTCGGCGAAAATGATCAGAGACTGTCCACTTTCTTTTCGGGAGGGTGCATGAGCTTTTATGCAAAGTGGTCGCGCGTAAAACCGATACACACTGCCTCACTTCCAAAATATACACTTTACAAACTTTTCGATTGATATCTGACTTTTTATTTAAAATAATTATAGTGGGAAGAATATTTACAAAATAAAGAATACATTTGAAACAATATAATCGGAGATGATTGTACCTTAGAAGCTCGGGAATGGAAATATTCATGGAACTTTCCCCAAAAACGTTCGACATTTTGTCAGAGTATGAATGGATATGTTCACCAGAGAATCAAATTTCGCCGATGTACATTTCTTAATTACGCATCATTGGTTAAGGTTTCTGATCTTACAAGAACCGCTTAGAAATATTCTCTCACACCAAAGAACATTGGCCAGAAAATTTTATAGAAGTGTCCGGAATGGATGTTTTTGAAATTCGACTAAATTGATCTGCAAACATTCCAGAGCATCTTCCAATTTTTCCAACTCGATTCGAAAATTGAATGTGCTATTAAAAAATCGAAGCCAATCACCACCCACGATAACCTTTTCTTTTTTTTTAATTCTTCATCGGAACCACCGTTTCTGGGGTTTACCAGCATTTCTGCCTCAAAACCCGCGATAACCGGGTTCAACATGGTTTAGTTGCCAGTTTTTTTTTTACATTTTGATGGATGTTTTCGCAACTATTTCTTTTAGGTCAGCCAGAAACGTTCAATAATTATAAAATATTCAAAACTTCTGTTCCTATAAAGCTGTGTACTGACAACCTATTTTACTCTTCAACAACAATGTTGTCCTCGACAACATATTTTTTAAAAATCACTGTAGTGCTAATCACTACTGGATTTATACCCTTCTTGTCACTATGGCGATATGTGATGGGTAGGGAAGGGGAAAAGGCTTTATCTCTAAACGCTGGACTCCCTAATGGAAAGACGATTGAAGTCGTGTAATCAACTGTTGATCACGCGAGCTCGATCATCATTTTCACCAGTAACTCACCGTCCACTTCTCTGCATCTTTCACAGTTCTCTTCTTATTTCGAAACCTTTCAATCAACTGAGGAACAGAAATTTTGAACATAACATGACCCTTGACCACTTCAAGCTGATTTAAACAAAATAGTGCAAAAAAAAAAAACCCTTGGGAATGTAAAAAAACTGCAAATATGCGCTGCAGAATCGCGTTGTCGTGGGTGTCATCTTAAGCGCTCGAATTGTTAAGACAAGCAAATTTAGAATAGAGTTGGAAAAATTGGAAGATGCTCAGAAATGACTTGAGATTAAATTCTCCAATTTGCAATAAAATACATGCAGCCATTTTTTTAATCATTCCGACCACTTATTCCGGAAGTTCAGAAAAAATAGCTTCTCCAGGCAGCTGTGGACGCATTTTTGACAGATTCCAAGAACGATTGTTAAGGTTTCTCGACACTTAGAGCTCCCTTAGAAAATGTTAATGTTTCATTTTAGCAAAGCTCAAATACGACAACTAAAAACGACAGCAGATATTTATTTGGCCACAAGTATTTATAAATAATAAAAAAAACATAAAAAATGTAAATAGTATCAGCGTAAAAAAATGATAATATTTAATGCAGCCGTTAATTACCATTAATAAAAATTAACACATAAAAACAAATTAAAAATATTGCATAGTTTTTAAATGTTCGCAATTCTCGCGATTTTAAATATGTGTAATACATATTTTCGTAAGTTTTGCAATAAAGATTTTATTAAATGTAAAATTTAATTAGTGTGCGAATCTGTTGTAGTTTTCCGTCTTGCATTTGGCTTTACAGTTTTCAAAAATAAACATACTCGCACCACACATCCCCCTCCTGCTTATCACAACCTCGCATCGTCGTCTTTACTTCGAACAATCAACAAATTTTACAATTATTTATTTAATAAATAACTACGCGGTATTAATACAGGGTTCATACTGAAAACTGAAATTCAGATTCGCTGACTTTCCTTGACAAAAACCAAAATTTTTCCTGACTCTCCCTTATCAAAATCCGTTTTCCTGACTTTCCAGGTCAGAATGAACCCTTTTATAAAAAGTGAGACGTACGTTTTACGCATCGGACATTCCTTTATTCAAAACTGATTTTGGTGCGTGGGATCAAATAAGTTGCACGTGTCATTTGATACAAGCGAAAAGGGCTTAGGTTTCAGCAAGTGGACCAGCTTGATGAACTACGAAATGTTATTTGTTTTGTTCAAACAGCGATTAGCAAGAACCGCTAGCACAGTGGCTCTACACAAGTGGTTCATTGCAACTATAGGTTGCAATAAATAGTGGCGTTGTGCCAAACGTGCACATCAATCGTTATGGCAAAATAAGACAACCTCATATTTGCCCTAACTGGTCTTTGACCCCCGCCATATGCCCCTTAATAGGGGCTGCTTGCGGGTATGTATTGTAATTATAATTGTTAAAAGGGAATAGCCACTTGATAACGCGTATATCTCACTTTTTCTAAATAGTGCGTAGTTCTTTTTAAAAATAAAAACAATAAAAAACATCACTTTTGATTGTTCTGAACAAAAGACAATAATTTGACCAAAAAAATAAAAAACAAGACTTATTTTGGCAAAAAAATTATACAACCAAGGCAACAACAACACAGCAGCACGACAAAATAACAAAAATCACAGATTCAATCGATCACAACTCGAGTGGGAGAACAACCGCCGACGATGCTGCCGCTTCTTAGGCGTGGCTCTCACACGCCGAGCCGGTCCACCCTCGTCCCCCTCCTCGCTCTTAACCCCGGAACAGTCCGCCCCCACCTCTCCATCCTGCTGCCACGGCTTGTACACCCTCGCCGGCCGATCGAACGAGCAGGACCGCCTCCTGGCCGTCACACCACCATCCACCGCCACCCTGTCCACCCTATCCAACCTGTCCACCTCCACCTCCTCAGCCGCCCCCAGCACCACTCGGATTAACCGACTGGCTGCCGCCACAGCCCCACCCTGGAGAAACCGCACGAAGTTATCCCCCACCAGCGGACCCAAGGCGAACAACCCCGGCAACTGGACACTCTCGTGGGTAAACGCATCCACCCGTACTGACCCACCACCTCCACCAGCGGCCCCAGACCTCAACCTGGCCACCAGCTCCTCCGACAAGAACGACAGATCCGGTCGCGATCCGATCAGCACCACCACGAATGAGACCCGCAGAACGACACCAGCCTGCGGGCCCTCCAGCCGTACTTTTCCACCCGGCAGGATCTCCACTACACTATGCCGGGCGTAGGAGTGATACGATCCGCTGTAACCCTGTCCGCAGTTCCGCATCATCTGGTGCACCTTGTGGTACTCGGGGTACATGTTCTCGGGCAGCTTGTTGAAAATGAGACTGCGATCGTCGACGGGTCTGCGGAAAACGTGCGCCACCGGTACGCCATAGAAACGGGCAGTGATGACCGCATCGGCGGCGGTGAGTCCGGCCCCCACGATGAGAAGGGGATCAGAGTGAGCGCCTAAGCGTTGCTCGCTGATGAGCCGGTCCAGGTAGGTAGAGGAGTGGAGGACGAAGGGGAGAGTCTCACCGGGGACGTGGAGTCGGTTGGGGAGGTCGTGGGTGCCGGTGGCCAGGACCACGTGGGGCGTGGTGTAGCGGAAGGGCTGCTGGTCCCAGCCGGAGTGACCGAGGACTTCCCAGGTGGCGCGTGGGTCGTGGGTGGGGGTGTCGTTATCGGTGGTGGTGGTGGTAGGTGGTTGAGGGTGGAGGGGACGTACGGCGGTGACGGTGCAGTGGTTGCGGAAGTGCGGGTCCAGGTGCTGGAGGTGGACGTACTCGTGGTAGTATTTGGCGACGTTGCCGACCGAGGCGCGGGATTGGCGACCGCCGGGGGTGATGTGATGCTCTCTGGAGGAAAGAAAGAGGAAAAAATGAGTGACTATTAAGAGGAGAAATTGGTGAGTTTCTGGTGAGTCATTGGCATTGGCATTTTTAACGTGTTGACTTCTTTCCTTTTGAAATTGAACCCGTTCCAGCTCCTTTTATTACAAATATAGAGTTGCGGAGAAAATCGCTTATTTTTCTAATCGCGCGGTAACCGATACTTGTTAAATTGATCAAAGCTCAAGCTTTAGCTTTAATCAGTTTAACTTGATACAAAAGGAACTAGTTACAGTTCCAACAGAAATTAAAAGGATTCTGGCCGTTCCTTTATTCGTATTTTTGATTATATATATTTTAAAAAGATGCCGAGTGGTTTGATGTTCGCTAAATATTTGTGACTATGTTCATGATGACGCCAAATGGACATTTACAGGAACTGATCTAAATGACTTCTGGCAATTTGCGGACACAAATCAAAATCTCTAGCAAATTTCTGTTTGATACTATAAAATTGTTCGTATAAAATTCAAAGTTTTGGCTAACGAAGCCCTCTACCCAGAAAAAGAACCCACGTTCCACGTTGAACAGAGGTGTGTGTGTGTAAATGTGACAATTAATTACCTGAGCATTTCCTGTTCCCAAGCCTTGTATTCCAGATTTGGCAATTCCATCCAATTGTTGAGAGAGAGTGTCAGGGCGCTTTGTTCCATGTTCTGAAAAGATTAAAAAATATTAACAATTTGCTAGCAGAAATATTAACAGTTTCGAAAATGGAAACTTCGTTGATTTGAGGAAGTCCTCAAATTTAAAATACCATTTATAAAAATGGTAAGAATTTAATACACGGCTAGAAAATGTAAATTAAGTTGTCAATATTTAATTTTTATTAAATATGTAGTGAGAAAATAATCGTACTTCGGAAGAAATTTGAGGTTTTGTAATTTGAAATAATGTTCTTATTTCTTAGTGGTTTTTCCCATTTTCAGGTAAATTATCGAATTATATTTATTTTTTGCCAATCGATAATTGTGATCACTGAAGTGAATATCACGACAAGAATTCTGTAACACTATTCGCTTGAGCAATTGTGGAGGGGGCACATAACGAATAACGAAAGCCCGAGCCAGTAATCGAACCCGGGATCGTCCGCACACATGGCGGATGCTTTGCCACTGAACTACGACAACCGCCAGTGTCATTTGTTTCCTTCGCAGAGGCCAACGTTTAATGACGTCACGTTCTCATGTACGTAATCGGTTCGTGTTATTTTTCCGGAAGTAACTCACCTGCCACGCCCCACCGGGCAGTCCCTTGCCCAAGACCACGTGATCGACGACCTTGTCCAAATGCCGGCTCCAGCGCAGACAGGATGGCGACTCCACCCCCAAGTCTGCGTCCGGATGAATGAGCGAGTCAAACAGGATGGACACGGGATTGTTGGATCGTCCTTCCAGGCCTTCGGACAACGAACGAAGGTCCTGCATGAGTGGAACACCA
Source organism: Melogona broelemanni (assembly GCA_033995665.1). Taxonomy (NCBI): domain Eukaryota; kingdom Metazoa; phylum Arthropoda; class Diplopoda; order Chordeumatida; family Chordeumatidae; genus Melogona; species Melogona broelemanni. The sequence goes on from JAUJYS010005015.1 coordinate 5,653, forward strand.
AGACATTAAATATAAAACAATTAAGACACAAACCGACCACAATCATGGACCTTTAACAAAGATTGTCAGCTCGGGGCTCTGTACGTGCGTTTTATTGCAAAAACCGCAGTAATTCGTCAGCTGATTTATGATTGATTCGTTAATCAATTATAATAATAAATAATAATATAATAATAATAATAATTTAATAAAGAAATAACGAAAAAAAATATTGTTTTTAGAGTGCAAAATATTTACTTGTACAATTATACAAAAACACCACTGACAACAAGCAGGGGCCTCCAAATCGATTGCGCAAAAAATATAATTGCGAACTCATTTTTATTACATTTCATAACATAATTAAGTCATAACATAACATAGACATGGCATAGAAAATTTGAAGAAAATTTTGTAGCACAACATTTTCATGACAAGTTATTGAATTATTTTAAGAGAATGGACACGGATAAACTCAAAATGAACAACTGAGATTAGATTCTGACCTTGACGATGAGTGAAACGTGTTGATTGGTCTCCAGTCGTTGGTGGAGAAAATCCAGGGGGTGAATGACGTCACCGTAATAAGGCCAGTTGCCGGACAAAAGGTAGGAGAGGCTGATGCCGGAAGGTCCATTTCCTGAAAAAATTAAATGAAATTCGAAATTGAAATAGGTTAATTAAAATTAGAAACACATGAAGCATGAGGCGTACTAAATACAAAATAAGAAGTTCGCCAATTCCGATCAGGTGACTGTTTTAAATCAGGCTTCTGCGACTTTTCAGTCGCAGAAGCCAATAATCCTTCGCAGTTTATTGAGCGTGTCGCCATTTTCATTTGTATGTAATAGAACGTCCTTATTTCTTTGCACGTTCATGCACGTAATGGGACGATTACGTTTGTTTCAACGTTCCATTCTAAATATAGGAACGATAATGTTCCAACGTTCCTCAGAGTAGGAGCGTCTAGAAAAAGTCATCCTGAAATTTAAAACAGTCACCTGATCGGAATTTGCGAACTTCTTAAAGGCCTCAAACCTTTTGCAATTCACGAGGAATTTGTCAGGGTTTTGTTGTGACAGTTTGTCATTCAATGAATTCGAAAATTGCGTTAAAAATTAAGTGACTGCCGCACCGAACTCAATTTTTGTTTATTTATTATTAAATCGAAGGAACGAGGAACATCCTTGTTCCTTACAGTTTATGGAGGAACCAAGAAAGGGAACGAGTTCCTTTCCTTTTATGCGAGTTCCTTTCCTTTTATGCTAGTTCCTTTTTTATGCTAGTTCCATTCCTTTTATGCTAGTTCATTTCCTTTTAATGGAAGTTCCTTTCCTTTTATGAAAGAACGAGGAACGGAAACTAGTTCCTTTTCAAAAAGAACAAACCCGATACCGCGCACACATCAACATTCCATCCCGTTCCTCAACGAAACAATGTTCTAACGGGAAGTCAGAAAACAGTAAACAATGTTTGGTAACTGTAAAACCTGGCCACCTGACCACCAAGTATTCGATATTTCAACTCACCAACAATGACAACTTCTTTGTACTCCGACACCAGTTGCTGCTGCTGCTGCTCCTCCTCTTCCTGTTTGGCGTCAACATCGTCTACCTCAACCACCTCATCGTTGACCCGCGACGTAACCACAACGGTGTCCGATGGCCACATACCATCGTCCGTCGTCGGCGGCTCACCGAACAATCCTCCGCGCATATCACGTGACCACCAGTCGTCGTCGCCGGATTCAGGGACAGCGACAACGGGAGAATTTGATCCTGTTAACAACAAAAACACAAACACGAGCATTAGTCTCATAATCAGTGTTTGGGTACAAACGGAACAGTTCCAATTCCTAGGAACAGGATTATTTTTTCGAGGAACTTTCGAAGGACTGGGTTTCAGATAAACTTAGTATGTTGTGACAAATTAGGCGAGATCTGACGCTCCCAGTCATTATCGTGTATTATTGCAATTCAATTAAAAAAAAAATAGAAGGCAAAAGTTGAAATACCACTTTTATTTTTGCAGGGAAAATAGAAGTGCTATTTAACTTTTGCCTTCAATTTGCCGCAACAAACTGAGTCTATTTTAACGTGAATAACGTTTATAAAATTGCTTAAATCTGAGACAAACTTAAAAACCTGATGCGGATGTGACGTCATATTTTTAACGGGTATTACACTCAACATCACATCCCCATATACCCGTTGATATCCTATACCCATTCACCTCCATGGTTTATTTTCTCCACAAATGACGACTTATATGTGTGCGCAAATCGTCATATGTCATTTAGAAAACACATCCCGCAAATTAAATGGTCAATTGGCGTCATCATGAACGAAATCACAATTTCTTGTTAACATTACACCACTCTGCATTTTTTTTAAATATATTTTTTAAATCGAAGGAACGGAAAAATTGCAGATTCCTTTTGAAAAAGAGCTAGTAGCGGCCAGGTTCCTTTAAATTTCTCTCGCAAGTGAAACGAGCTCCTTTTTTTTTCACGGGAGGAACGGGAACCGGTTCCTTCTCAAAAGGACCGAACCCAACACTGACGAGAGGTCACCCTGGGGCCAGGAATCCCCGGCCGTGACCTTGAAATTAAGGAAAAGTCGTTCTTTGTGCGTGGAAATAAAAGATGATCTCGTCTCAGGCACCACCACCTTCACCACTTGGTCGTTGTGAGACCAAGGAACGTGACCAGCACAACAACTATGACGTCACCGACAATGAGTGACGGGTGAGTGACGGGTGAGTGCGGCAACATTCGAAGATTGAGTGTCACTAATCCAGGCCCACGTAAATTATCTCATTGAGGTCTACGAGTTTTTTTTTTGTAATAGTAGGCGAGACAAGATTAAGGTCACGGAAAAGATGGTGGGTTGGCGGTCGGTCATTTGAAACCAAACAAATGGTCGCACGACTCGTAATAAATTCACTATTGCATCAACTGAATTTATGTAAGACATGTAGTATCAATTTCTAGGATTTGGAATTTTAATTTAAATTTATACATATTACAAAAAACATAAATTGGTTGCTTGACCATACAAAAAAAATAGCTGTTTTTTCCTAGGCATTCCTTGTTTACAGGGATGCTAGACATCAGATAGCAGAACTTGGCCACGAAAAACGCTCGATCGCATCAAGTTTGGCTCCGTGGAAATGTCATTTTGTTTGGGTCCAACGTGCACACACCATGACTGATTATATTTATCTGAAGGTAGTAATGTTTCGAGGCACACAAAGGGTCTTAAAACCAAAACAAAGTGATATTTTCATTGGAGTCAAAAGTATGAAATGATCATACGTATAAACTGTGTGTCTGTAGAGGCACAATAACTCTTTGCGAGTTTAAAATATGGAAGATCTGCATGACGTCATTGCGGGGCATGATCTGACCGGCGATTATGACGTCACCGACTACAGTGCCAAATTTTTAAATTGCGCCAGTTGTGCAGATTAAGCGCAGTCTGAAGGTTAAAGTATTTATTTTTCAAGGTCCAACATAATTAGCCTAATTCCAATAAGTAATATATCAACGCCCTGTAATTAAGATTGGCAGCTTTCGCTCTAGAAATTATGCCACGCAAAATGACTATTAAAAGTCACAAGTCACAAATTCGAGCGTGGCGTCATCTCTAAGCAGCGTCGCAAACACAAACGACAACTCTGTTTAGAAATGCGACCATTAATGCAAACTGTAACCAGAGGTTACGATCAGAACAAGAAAAAAAAATAATTTAAAAGATTTAGCACTTCGATTAAATACATCCCCGTAGAAATTGCATTGCTTCGCTTCTTCAATTAATATATATTAAAAAAAAATATACTGAGTGGTATAATGTTCATAAAAAAATAATAATTACATTCATGACGTCAAATGTCCATTGACGGTTTATGGACACAGATCAAAATCTTTAACAATTTCTGTTTGAAGCTGTAAAATTGTTCCGCTGTCGACATATTTTGGAAAATTGTACTCGTATAAAATTAAAAGTTATGGCAAAAGGAACCCCATCTCACAAAAAAAGGAGACCCCGTCCCAGTTCCCCAAAAAGAGGAACCAGCCCCCGTTCAAGTTTCTACAGAAATTAAAGTAACCTGGGCCTTCCAAAAGTTCCTCAGGAAAGGAACCAGTTCCTAGGAACGGAACTTTTTCGTTCCGTTCCGTTCCTGCTGTCACTCACCCCTATCCTCACCACCACCGGGGACCAAGCAAGGCCAGAGGTGACCCTCCGACAACACAAAATCATCCAGAATAAAAGCAGAAAAAACAAAACACAAGCCAATTGACCTGAAACCTTGGCGACAATGTCGCCTTTTGAGGGACACGCAGATTCGCCGACAAGCCCGACTTGCTGGCTCTCTGCCAGACCCCGTGTTTCCTATTTGGTTTGGGTGATGGTGGGGTTGGGTTCGACGGCGACAAGTGGCGTGTTCGCCGGAAGGAACGGCGGGATCCCCGCCGGGAAAAAAAAAACAAAAAACTGCCAAGAATTTCGCGAACGCCAGACATCGATACCTTGTATCCTCGCCAGACCCCGAACAATAATTACAATGTTTACCCGCAAGCAGCTTTATGACTGAGGGTGTCAAATGTGTCAAGGACGACGATGTCCTTTAATTACCGATAGACAACATTTACTAATACAATATTTATTACTACAATTTTTACTACTACAATATTTACCGCTACAATATTATATTTTATATTATAATATTTACAACTCCAGAAGATTGGGATATGATAATGTAGCCTAGCCAGTATCGGGTACGTTCCTTTGGAAATGGAACCCGTTTACGTTCCACGTTCCTCCATAAAACGAAAGGAACGAGGAACGTCCTCGTTCATGTTCCAGTGGTTCTCGACCTCATTCCTTCGATTTGAAAGTAAACAAAAAAAATCGAGTTCAGTGCAGTCGTCTTTTATTCTTTTAACACAATTTTCGAACTATTTGGATAAAAAACTGTCACCATATTCACCGACATATTCCTTGTAAATTACAAACGTTTTAAGCCATTTTAGTCATAGAAACGAGAAAAAAAGACGTTAGAACGTTCCACAGAAAAGGAACGAATTCCTTGGAATGAGACGTTCCTTTTACCGTTTCTACCCAAGATGAAGGTCTCATGCAGGAGGCGGCTATGGCCGTGGGTCTTAGGAGAATACAGAGCAATGCGGGCGACCCGGAAATAAACGTATAGCGGGAACGTACACCCAAAAACAGATTTTCGGGAGTTACGAGATGATTCAAGTGTTCCCCGAGAGCGATCACCCTCACTCTGTCTGGCTCCGCCATGAACCGGAAGTGGGCGTCGAATTTAGAAGATCTTTTCTATTCCGAATTGTTGAAGATTTTTTGGGAATGTCTGGCGAATGTCGTCGGCTGGAAAGTTGGCATACATCACTTGATTCCAAATTAAATGAATAAATAAGGTTTTTTTTAAGTAATAAGATTTAAGCAGATGTTATTGACAATTACTTCTAATAATTTTTTTAAAGGTAAGAAAATTGATTTAACAAATGTTTAATAATGCTAAAATTAAATAAATATCTAATCAAAGTATGAAAATCGATGACTCATCAAATTTAGGAATTGTAAGATCGTTTAATTTTGACGCGCTCACAATTATCCCACTATCTGATCCCGCCATTGGCCCCCTAAAAAGGGGCTGCTTGCGGGGGTATATATTGTAATTGTAATTGACTATCCCGATGTCACAAAAATATTCGAGTTAGAATCGTAAAGAATGG